>SNQJ01S0008849.1:23297-46830 GCA_010110895.2 Picea sitchensis | reverse complement strand
CTCAAGAAACTAACTAGCTCTACAACTGTTGTGCGTATACATCTACAATTTCATCCTCACTTTGCTCATACAAATTGCCTTCACCAATTTTCTGCAGTTTTTTTTTTTTTTTCCTCAGTTGTATATTATATTATTCAATATATTAACTACTATGCTCGTGTGCCTAGGTTGAGGGTGTTTTGGTTGCAGCGAATGCGTACTCGAACCCCTTCGAGCATGTATGTACCAAATGCAACTCTCATGATTCTGCTTCTGCTTTCATAAATGATGATATAATTGATTGTATGTGATGCAGTTAAAAATGTTCTTACATATATAAACATTGTCTCAATGCTGCCATCTGAACTGTGGGCAACACAATCATACATTGTACAATTAGATAGCCTCTGTTACAAGATGTGCTTCCTGGGTTAGCAGAATTTCCATATGAAGCATACCTACAGAAAAAGGCAAACAATGTCTACATGTTGTGCGACTTTCAGATACATAGCAAATTTACCTTAAATGAGGACAATGCAATATTGCATATCGGCTGAAAAAATTAAAAATAAATAAATAAATAAAATCAAGATTTGGGAGGAAACGAAAAAATCTCATGTGTGTCTATAATTTTTCTTCAATACCCAGATGAATGTTCGTCGGACTCAAGTTTTTCGGAGTTTACATCTATGGCTGTAAAATTTTCTTTCCAAAGATTTTGTCTCTTTTTGTGCACTTGAAACAACAAGGAGAATCTAACTACAAATGAAATCGTTGTTGTTATTTTCATGTCCAATATTATATGGATATCCCATTACCTGGAAATATCTTTTCTGCATGTTTCTAGACAAGTTGTGTGGGAATAGTCAGTGTGACTATCATCAAGGCCTCGTTGTTTGTCATGTCAACACGCATAATGGATCTAGTTACGTTTGCCTTGTCCAAGTAGGTGTTATAAACGACCATTATGTCCCCGACAAACACTTGTCCAGTTTGGCGATTGTTCAAGCCCTCTATTGATAGTATTTTGGGTGTTATAAGTTTATACCTAGTGACATTTTTTGAACAGGAAAAGTAATGTGAACGGTAGTCTACATTATTTTTTTGTTTTTTTTTTCCTGGCATAAATGTACAAGTAGAGGCACAACTTGGATGAAGTATGGAGCCATAGTTTTGCAACCAGACCTCTTAGTCTGCGGAACTTGTGCTATGTTCGGCGTCTCACTTGTGCTCGTTGATACTTCTTGTGAACTGCAAAGTACGTGTTGCAGATGACATCAACATATTCACCATGGCATAGATGAATAAATAGCTGAGGATATTTGTTTGGTAAACATATGAGGAACACAATGTATGCATCTTTATCTTTGGCCTTGTCGGTTTGTTGATGGTTGCGATGATTGACTGCTCATGGCCATGTCACTAGTCTAACTTTTTATGATGCAAGCATGTGTAGATGAACATCAGAAGGACTAAATAAGCATATGCATTGTATATTGTCCATAATTGTTCTGAATGTCACATACAGGGTCGAAGGAGATGGAATACAAAATAGGGTGTCAAGGGATACTCAGGAAACATGAGGACCTGGTGGTCAAATTGTATGCCTCAAATTTTTTGACTACAAAAATGTCTAACAAAAAATAGGGCATGATGGGGGGTACGACAACCAATTTGTATATCGCGGAACCTATGAAGCTAGAGGCGCAACCTTGAACCCGCCAGCCCAGGAACCCACGATCGAAAAAGTGGCTAAGTATGGAATGAGGTAGAAGCATGAGTATAAATGTGAACCTGTGAGTCTGCCAACCCGCTTACCTATACATTTTCAGAAAGATGAATAAGCAAAGCAACCAGAAAGCAAAAGTAGATGAGAAAAGTTAAGTACAAAAGAGGGAAAAAAGGGATAATAGAAAGTGTGAAAATTAGAAATGGGGAGGGCAATGTTTGGAAGCGGGAAGTCTCAACAAAGGCCCATTGTTTCCAAATCATCGTTTTCTAGTCCAATATTATATGCACCCACCCGTTTTGTATGTTTGATTTACTAGCACAATTGGTATACCTTTTCGAAGATTGTACCACAGCCCCCTCTACTGTGGCATATAAGAATTCATCTTCTTATCCAACCAATCTGTTTCTTTCAATGTAGCAACGTCGAACATATTGTGGACATGAAGGTAAGTTAGTATGCAGAAAGACATGTAAAAGAAAGAGACACAGTTCTATTTATTTCAATGTAGCAACAAAGATAATACAATTCACATGAGGATAAGTTACTATGTAGAAAGATACGTAGTATCTACGTACAGTAAAATAGGTGCAAAGCAGTAGAACAAGTAGAACAAATACACGGACAATAAATGAAATACTAAACACTGGAATATGAAATAAGAGTAGAGGAATGCACCTTTGTAACTCCTCCTCTACATTCGCGGCAAAGAGTCCATCAACTTCTCCAGCCACTCTGTTTGTTTAAATGTAGCAATGCAAAAAAAATACAATGGACGTGATGGAAGTTGGTATGTGGGAAGACCTATAAAAAAAATAAACAGAGTTCGATTTACTTCAATGTAGCAGCACAGAAAATACAAAGGATGTGAAGATAAGTTATTATGTAGGAAGGTACACAATATCTACATACAATAAATTAGGTGAACACATATACAGACAATAAATGAAATACAAAACAATGGAATATGAAATAACAGTACAAGCATGTACATTTGTATCTCCTCTTCCACCGCTGTGGTAAAGACTCCTTCGTTTTCTCCAGCTATTTTGTTTGTTTGAATGTGGGAATGCACAAAATACAATGAACATGAATGGAAGCTGGTATGCAGAGGAGAACAAGTAATATGTACATACACTAAATGAGAATCAACGAATAGAATAAAATATAGTTAGAAACACGAACCTTTGCTTTTCTCCATCCATGGTTGTAAGTATATAATTTTTTTCCTACCCAAAATATATTACAAGCCATAAAATATTAAGAAATTGCATGGCCATAGTTGAATGATTTTGTTTTTTCTGCGGCAAAGTATCCAGATATGCTTTGAGACATGGAAATATAATTTTGCAATATCTTTGGTGTACATCTCAATTTCAAGTACAAGACAAGTTGTATCGTGGTCACACCAGTCTGTGTACATGATAAAGAGGATGTATTGTGATATGGGCACATTTCACCATATATGGTTAATAAGTGCGTTTTGCACATGTTTTATCTTAACAAAAAGACAACGAACATTGTAATTGCACATGTAGTTGTCCAATCATTTGTTATGCCACTATTTTGTATCATGTCAACACTGAAGTATCCTAGAATGATAATGGTTTCGTCCAAATGTAAATGGTGTGATGCATTTGAGAACACATTCATTATGCTAGCAATGTTGCACGCCAAACAACATAGAAACTGAACACTGCAATTTGCAATCCACGAAACACCACTCTTTCTAGCACCAACTCAGTATCCTTTTCTTCTACAAGAAAATTTTAAAAATACATGTAGGTATGGTCTAGAGCTAGGAAAAAGAATTGGAGCAAAATCTAAGAGCAGGATAGGGGGCACGGGACAAGCACCAGATCTCGACTTCACCAGACACGGAAAATGACATAACCATAGTGTTACACATTATTTTGGTAATCTTAGTGATCCATTGACAACATGTGTGCATGTTCCCAAAAGAGCCTTTCTTCATGAGGAAAGTGATTGGCTTTCTCTTATCAAAAACCTTGTTAAGGAGGGTGGTCGCAGGCTGCACCATAAGTAGGGTGTGACGATGCCTGGTCGTCGCTCTCTGCCCTAAATCTGGTTTGTGACGTCTTTGCAGGCTGCTCTACAGCTAGAGTGCAACGATGTCAAAAGGCTAAGAAAAGGTTGAACTTCACGAAAGTTCTAGAAGGAGATATTCTAGAAGATGAGGTGGCATCCATATGGTTGGGATTCTACTCGCTTCTGTGATTTAGTGAGATCATCCTAATCTCTTCAACCATCTATATTTCCCCTATATAAAGAGGGATTTCTCATGGAAAAGGCTAAGGTTGATTTTAAGGTCAATGAAGGTTGAATAGGCTAAGATTGTACGGGGAATTATGCATTGGATCATTCTTGAGAGCTTCATTTCAGTTCATCAAGTCATTGTGGATCTTCTTCATTCAAGATTGGAGCAAGTGTGTCTGTTGGAGCAAAGGGTCATCGGAAGGGGACCTTGCAACATCAAGGCTTTGGTTGTAATCTCCACTTTCATTTTAATATAATACAATGATATGTTTCTTTCCCATAAAACTTGCTTTGTTTTATTGTATGATTCATTGATCACATACATAGGTTCTCGTTGAGTATATTATTGCTTTCACTTTGGTTGGCTTGTGTTCCCTTGCAGATCTAATATCACATGAGCACTGGAGTGGAGCTAGGATGACAACGGCAAGAGGAAGCGATATTTAAACAATATGTTGCCCATCTCTTGTTAGATAGTAAACTCAATGATTAGAGGTTAGGAAAAACGTCATATTCTGTTATGTTTTGTTCTAGATCTAGGTGGATCTAGGGAGATCTGTTTATGTCTGTATTTACCAATAAGTCCCATAAAAAAATTGGTGACCATACTAGAGATACGACCTCATTTTAATTTTTTGCTTACCATTTGCCTTTAGCTTGCCTTCTCTTGATAAATTTCATTCTCTGAGTCTGTGGGTGATCCATTTAGACTCCATGGGTTTATAAGTTCCTTTGGATTTTTTGTCTTTCTTCCAATTTTTCCAAATTTACAGAGATCTTCGCACTGTACCATGTTATTAGCATGCAACGACCTTAAGACGTCACTCTCAGCTTAGCCAATCCAGTGCGACAATGTCGCACTCTGCTCTGTCGGTGGCCTGCAACAACCTTAGCTCGTCGCTATGTGTCCTATACCCAGCCTGCAACAACTCATGTAGGTTTTGATGAAGTGAGTCATTTTGTCTTTTACCACCCAGATTTTCCTTAGTAGCCTGGGGTGAACTTCCCGTTCCCATGTTTGATTGATTTATGAGTTTAGAGCTTGCTTTCGATTGGTTTTCAATGATTGAAAGTCTTTCTTTGCATTTTGCAAGTTTTTGCTCATGCTCATTGTCACAAGGATATAATCTCAGATCTTCAACTGGGTGCTTGTTTGACAAAGGGTCTTTGGTTTGTTTTGAATTTTTGGATTCATTCTATTTGTCAGATGGTTTGTTGATTAAGAAACACTTTTTGCTTGCTTATGTCAAAAGGTTTTCTTGTCTTTTTTGTTTGTGTCTACATTGTGAATTTGATTTGGGAATTGTGTTGAGAATGTCTTGATTTTCTTGGATTACATTTTCCTTCCGTTATCACATATTTGATTTTGTTTTGGAAAGGAAGAATTGAATTTACTTATTCTTTTAGTAATATCTCATAAGAAAATTTTTACATTCGAAATATTTTTAAAGAGAAGAAATTGGAAAATTTGTAGTTTATGATTGTTTGGAATTGTGTTCATTCGGAATTAAGGAATTGCAATTGGTAGCTTGTTGTACTTCAAAAGAAGTACTTTCTCCCTACTATAACTAGAGTTCATTGAATTGAAAATTGCATATTCATCTCTTTTTACATTTGATTGGGTCAAGGTCACAACATCAACAGTTTCACTTTCGTCTCCCTTTTTGAGTAAGCAACAACCTCTAAAACATAGCGTAAATTTAAAATTTATTAGTAACTTTTATTTTCTAGGGATCTTTTTCACCAACATTAGCTATGATAACGCTTTGGAATAGGTTGTGAGGTACACTCTCCAAAGCATCAAAACACACAATAGTATATTGTGATAGGGAGAGTTCAAACCCAATTGCTACATTTTGTCCTAGGAAGCCCTTCTCACACAAGGGTCAAACTTGAGGTCGCATTAAGACTAGCAGAGTTACTCACCCTGATTTGTTGCTCTTGGTGTAGAGATTGCACGTATTACAGGGATTGCTTGAAGGTATACCCACAATTATGAGTGGAAGCCTTTCAAGTTGATTTCAGGCTAGATACCCTGCCTTTGCGCATGGATCAAACTGTTGACTATTTCCTGAGGCATTACTGTTGTAGTTGGTAACCTTAGTAGCCTATCTCTTTAGGGTCTTTACACAAGGTGACTGTGGAGGGGCAAGTCTTCACGGTATCTGGAATCGACGTTGGCCAAACTCACATGGGCTCCTTGGAGGGTATACCCACGATTATGTGTGGGAGCTTGCACCAGGGTGTAAGTCCGTTAAGCAGGTCATCAATGTAAATTTTCCACTCGCTTATCCCAGCCCCTTCTTATCTTGATTTCACGACATTGGATTTCATCACCAATTAGTGACTTTGAAATAAGAAGGTTTGTTTGTTTGGTTTGATTCCTAGATTTTATTAGTGAGTGATGTATGTTTCCTCTAGTTGGCCATTCGTTCTTTACTTGGTTCAAGCAACATCGGTCTTTGTTGTTCACGTAGGATGCAAGGGTTACTTCCGAAAGATCCGGAAGGTTACCAACCTTTGCCTCCTAACTCACCAGAAGGCTCTCCAGAGGGAGTAGTCAACAACGAAGTAGCTTCTGAGGTTGGACGCACACACTCTTTGGAAGGATTTCGAATTGTTTCAGACTCCTTAGAGGCTTTTCGACTCCCTATCAATCCGACATTGAGTGCTCGACGAAATCCACGTATACCCCGGGTGAACTCATCCAGAGAAATTGTTGTTGTTGACGAAACTGAAGTACCTACCGAACCTAACACAGGATCTGGAGTAGAGGATCCACTTTTTCAAAGTGAATCATTTAGGACCCCGACTCACACTGTTAGAACTTCCAGTTTTGGTTCTATCCCTTTGACAGTACGTGATCTATATAGTAACCTAGGAGCGAGTCATGATCGACCTATGGCATCACAAGTGCCTGAGGTGTCTGTTACCTATACGGTACCTTTAGACCATTTTACTGGTACTACGAGTAATGTAACCACTGTTTCAGACCAATTGTTGATTGGATATCACTTGATTCCTACTCTTCAGATGGGCCATTCTACTATGGTCCCACAAGCTACCATGATTCCTACCGGAAATGTGGTTATCTCCCAAGCTCTGATTAGGACACCGCTTCCACCTAGACCAAATCCATCACTTCCACCTGGGTATAGAGCTTTGAATTCTTTTGTTGCTACCTCTACCCAGGTTCCATCCAGAGGTTATAATGTTGCTACTGGTTTTGTTCCTACACCTACCCAGGTTCTCTCCGAAGGGTCTTATGTTCCTCCTCCACCTTTGCTTGGAGGATATGGCTCTAGTGGCTCCAATCCGCTTGGAGGCACCGGTCTTTCTATCACTTCTGGTTTCCAGATTCTTGTTGGAGGTCAACCTCAAGCTAGGGGGAAACCTCAATTTGGGGGACAACCTCTAATTGGGGCGCGACCTCAACTTGGGGGGCAACCTCAGGTTGGAGTCCATAACCCACTATATGGACAGAACACGCCCATGGTACAATCTCTACCTTGGAATCTTCATTTCCAAGGAAATCTACAACCATCTGGGGGGAAACATCCTCAAGTTAACTCTTTTGTACCCCCTAACCTCGATCAACTGTATCCAGGTTCTTTGAATCCCACTTGGGGTCTGAATGTTCAATCTAGTGTTCCTTTCCAAGGGAACATCTCTACTCAACCCAACCCTGTGGGCTATACGCCTCAAAATCCTCCACAATCGAAACTGTCAGAACTATCTCTGTATTTGTAGACTACTTATGGTCCTACTGGTATACCTACTGGGATTCCCCCTCAAAACTACCAGTTTCCACAAGTGAACCGACAGTTGCCTTTCCTGGCCACTTTGGATTTACCTGATCTGTCTAAGATTTTGAATGATCCTATCTTACATTCTCCTTATTGGCCTATCATACCGTCCAAGTTATCGTTCGACATTCCTAAATTTGATGGTCGAGCAGGAGAATATCCCAATAATCATGTTATGACTTTTCATCTGTGGTGTTCATCCAACTCCTTGATGGATGACTCCGTCAGATTACGACTTTTCCAACGAACTCTCACAAGTTCAGAAGAAAAATGGTACATCGAGATACCACGAGGATTCTTCAATGACTTTAATACCCTAGCCATGACCTTTTTGACACATTACCAGTTACCGATTCGATACGAGACATGAACCAAATTTTTGAGTTCTTCTAATCAATCCCCGTCCACTCATATTTCCGATCACATCCATGAGTGGAGGAGAAGAAGACGTTTAATCAAAGTTCCTCTTCTTGATCAACTATTAGCCGAGTGGTTTACCAAATCACTCATTGGGCCTATCGTTCATGATGTCGCCATGGGCGTTGTTGTCACCGAAGAGAAAGTGATTAGTCGTGCTCAGTATCTAGATCTTGTTTATTCACAAACGAGAACGCTTTACAATTTGATCCTTGACGCTCCTCGTCCTTCCACAAACCCAACCCCAACACCTCCAACAACTTCTCATGATGTTGATGGTGTGATTGACACCTTTCATGTTGAATCTCAGTTCGCACACGCTAGTCACACCAATCCTAAATCTAATAATTCCAATGCACAAAATACTTCTACTCCTACTCCTTCCACCGGTAAGACTGTCGAAGTTAATTTTGTTCAATCTGCGCCTACCGGGAAGAATCAAAATAAAAAGAAAGGGAAGGGTAAGAATAAGGAGGAAAAGAATAACAATCCCCAATCTGATAAACCCAAAATGCAAACCGTTGATGAGAAAGATAAACATAAGCCTCATTACCCTTGCCTGATTTGTGTTCGCGATCATTACACGAAAGATTGTCTGAGACGTGTCAAGGTTACTAAGTTCCTCCAAGGGACCGGGAAACCTCCTACACCCGTCGATTTGTCACAACCTTTCCCTTCTCAGAAACAAGCCCAACTGGTCATTCATGACCAAGCTTCTCCTTATACCTCATCCTATGTCCTTATGTGTACTGGTGATTCTAAAAAGAACGAAATTGCAATCGTGACTTAAGCCAAGGATTACTCTCCGTCAAAAGAGAAAGTTGATGATATACCATCGTTGTTGGTTCAACCTTCTCCCTCAACTTCACCTCCCAACGGTCTTCTTCATCTCGAAATACCAGGTCTCAATATAGTTCTTCTCCCCCCTCCAAAGGGCGTTGTTCGAAAGTCTGCATTCAACCCTCATGCACGTGTTGCCCAAAGCTACAATATTGTAGAAGATATTGCGCAAGCACCCTCTGCAATGTCAGCTCTCGAAGTCCTTCAAAGTTTCTTTGCTCAACGAAAGGCATTGTTAAAATCCATTGGTGGAATTGATCGAACATATACTAATCTCATAAACTTTGACTTGGAGGATCACGTTCCAAGGCTTCCTCCTCAGTTAGCATTTCAGATCCAAGTTGTTGTTGAAAAAAATAATATATGTAGAACTGTTATTAATGAAGGAGCCTCGACTTGCGTCATGTCTGTCACTTGTTAGAGAGCCATTGGCTCTCCTACCCTCACCGAATCACACAATACACTTAAGGCCTTCAATGGTACAGGCTTTAAACCCTACGATGTTCTTCCCTCGTTGTCTATTACGTTGGAAGGTAAATCGGTCAATGTTGAGGTTGAGGTATTTGACACACCTCTTGATTATAACCTTTTACTTGGCCGTAGTTGGATCGATTCCATGCACGCAGTTGTGTCTACCCGTTTTCGTGTGTTACGTTCCCCGCACCAAGGAAAGGTCATTATTGTTGACCAGCTGACCTTCTTTAATTATGATTCTCATACTAGCAACGTTTCCTTTATTTCAAAGACACCCCCTGGTTACAAGAATGTCGGAGTAGGTCTTTTGAAAGATTCAACTTTGATGGGTACATTTCCAATCCCACCACCCGATATTCCCCCTCCTTTCGTTACCTCTATTAACATGATATCCACCACTGTTCATGAAACCCCTGAGTCATATGACCCGTGGGTAGTACCTAACCCTGGTGATTACCTTCGTTATGGAAACAAGATGCCTTTAAGTCCGGTCGAATCCGCTTACCAATCTATTCAATTGGCAACTCCCTCCTCTCCTTCTCTCTGTGATTCATCTCCAGATTCGTTTCACGTGATTTTTCCTACAGACGAGATGATCATGTTGGTCATGTCTATGGAAGACACTCCCTGGGAAGATGGACATCATCGCTCCATTCTCTTTCTAGAGCGTGACACCATAGACAGTTACCAATGGATTTCGACTATGTCGACCATTGTTGTCATTTCTTCAGTTCCCGAGTCATCACACGATGTTTTGTACAAAGAGAACTTGAGAAACAATTCCCCTATCGTCCCTCTCGACATATCCATTAAACCCGACATTGTAGAGAATGTTCACATCGAAGCCTCATGTTCTAGTGATGAGGTCCACACATACAAAGCCCTTTTCCAAGAATTTTGCGATGTTTTCACTTGGAGTTACAAAGAGATGCCAAACATCGATCCTGATATCATTGTGCATGAGATTAAGACATACACGGACATTAAACCCATTCGGCATAGACTTCGCCCAGTGCACCCATGCAAAGTTGCTGCTATCAAGCTTGAAGTTGAGAAACTTCTTAAAGTTGGCTTTGTTTATCCTGTGGCTTTGACTGATTGGGTATCCAATTTAGTTTCGGTGAATAAAAAACAAGGTACCATCTGTGTTGTGTAGATTATAGGGACATCAATAAGGCTTGTCCTAAAGACAATTACCCGACCCCTTTTGTCGACCAGATCGTTGACGATTGTGCTGGCAATGAAATATTCTCCTTGATGGACGGTTTCTCCGGCTATAATCAAATTAATATATTACATGCAGACCAACACAAGACCACTTTCATTTGCCCTTGGGGAACCTTTGCCTATCGGAAATTACCCTTTGGTCTCAAGAATATTGGCGTGACTTTTCAACGTGCTATGTCTTATGCTTTCCATGATATTAAGAACATTTTGCAACCCTATCTTGATGATCTATCGACGCATTTTGTGCATCGCCAAGATCACTCGACACATTTGAGGGCCATTTTCGTACGTTGTCGTTATTATCGTATCCACTTAAACCCACACAAATGTGTTTTTTGTGTGGAGTCTGACCGACTTCTTGGTTTTATCGTGCCGATATACAAGATTCGAGTAGACCCTTTGAAGGTTGAGACTATCCTTAATCTACCTCCCCCTTCCACACTCTGCCAACTCCAAAGTTTGCAAGGGAAGGCAAATGTTTTGCGTTGTTTCATCCCCAATTACGTTGAATTGACGAAAGGATTCACTCGGCTACTCAAGAAAGGTTATGAGTTTGTATGGGACGACGCTGCAAACAAAGCCTTCGAAGTTTTGAAACTTGCCTTAACCCGTATGCCATTATTGTTTCCCCCTAACTATAGCCAAGATTACTTCCTCTATTTAGCTACTTCGGATTCTACCATTGCCATGGTATTAGTCCAAGAGGATGATTCACATGACGAACATGTGATATACTATTTCAGTTAGAGTCTCACGACTACCGAGACCAAATACCTCCATGTGGAGAAACTGGCCTTGGCAACTATGCAAGTTGTCCAACGTTTTCGTCATTATATCTTATTACGCAGAACCACTGTTATTTCCAATTGCAACCCTATGCAACACATCCTTAACCGATAATTGCTAAGGGGCAAGTACTCCAAATGGATAGTGATTCTCCGGGAGTTTGACTTGGAATTCGAACGTGCTAAGTCAAAGAAATCCTTGGTTTTCGCCGAACTGATATGTGACCTTCCCTCCACTGAGACCGAAAATGTGGCAGAGGATTCATTGCCTGACGAATCCCTTTTTCTGATCAGTTATGATGACGTATGGTACGAAGATATCATTATCTATCTCTAGACTCAAACTTTCTAGCTCGACCTATCTAGTACAGATCGTCGTCGTATACACTATCAAGCTCGAAAATACATCATTCTCGGTGATACCCTTTATCGCAGCGGTATTGACTCCATTTTTCGACGATGCCTCACTTACGATGAAGCTAAGAAAGATTTGAATTACTGTCACTCTAGAGCATGTGGCGGTCATATGTTTGGGTATGCCATTGCCCAAATGATCTTAAGAGAGGGTTATTTCTAGCCTTCTTTGTTGAAGGACTGCATTACTGCTGTTCAAAAATGCCATGCTTGCGAAACTTATAATAACAAAATAAGATCTCATCCTTCTCCCTTACATCTTGTGGTTTCCGTTGGTCCATTCACCAAATGGGGCATTGACTTCATGACATGTAACCCTCACTAGGCCAGGGGGCATGGATAGATCATTGTAGTTGTGGATTATTTCACTAAATGGCCCGAGGCGATGCCTACATTTGATAACATCGGGAAAACTGCAGTGTTGTTCATATTCAATCACATCAATACTCAGTTTTGTATCCCTCAAGCTATCGTTACTGATCACGGTAGTCATTTTCAGAATTTTATGATGTCCGAACTTACTGAAAAGTTGGGTCTTTGCCATGAAAAATCAACCCCCTATTATCCACAGGCCAATGGCCAGGTTGAAGCAATAAACAAAGTTCTCATTACTATGCTTCGACGGATGATAAGAATTCATAAGACAAACTGACACACGATTCTATTCTCAATATTATGGGCCTATCAAACATCTGTTAAGTCTACCACAGGATTTACACCTTTCCAACTAATTTATGGTATTGAAGTTATCTTGCTGATTGAAAATGAAATACCATCTTTGAAACTGGCCATTGAACTTCTCCCCAATACCTCTACTGAAGAAGAGTGTCTTTTGTATTTAATGCAACTAGACGAAACACGTCGCGATGCTTCTCTAGTTATTGAGACCCAAAAGAAATGCGTTAAAGCCCAATATGACAAACATGTCAAGCCACGTGTTTTCTTTCTGAAGGTGATCTAGTTCTTCTTTACGAACAAGATCGTGACTTGCTAGGGGCCGGTAAATTTGAGGCCATGTGGCGAGGTGATTACATTGTCAAATGTGTGTTGGAGAAGGGAGCTTATGAGCTAGTTGATTACGATGGAATCCCTTTGAGT
Organism: Picea sitchensis; assembly: GCA_010110895.2. Classification (NCBI taxonomy): domain Eukaryota; kingdom Viridiplantae; phylum Streptophyta; class Pinopsida; order Pinales; family Pinaceae; genus Picea; species Picea sitchensis. The sequence goes on along the minus strand of SNQJ01S0008849.1, from coordinate 33,784 downwards.
GAACCCATAAATGGGCTTTACTTAAAGAAGTACTATGCTTAAGTCATTTTTCCATGAGTGCTTGTACTTTTAGTGTATCATACTCTTGTGTGCTTTTTCGTTGTTTGGTTTTGACCTTCAGCTGCTTAAATTGCGTTGTGATTGGTTTCTAGATGTCGGTGTCTTCGCTAACCTACATTGGCTTCACCGATGACGCTAGTCTTGGTACTCAAAACTTAGCATCTGTTGCTTGGGCAATCTATGCACCTATGGATGAATTGATTAGTCTACATTGTGTTTTCCTTGGTCGTGCAACTAACAATATCGTGGAATACAGTGCAGTCACGAATTGATGACCAACTTTGTGTCACTTGGAATCCATCATCTTATTGTACGAATCGATTTGTAGTTAGTAGTCCTACAGTTGAGTAATGTCTACTCCATTCGAAGTCCTACGTTATCAAGGGTATATTTGCGAATTCGCCTCTTAGAACATCATTTTGATTACATTGAATATCAACACATTCCTAGATGTCTAAATACATTAACCGATGCTTTAGCTAATTATGTGTTAGACAAACATTTGAGAAATTTATAAAATCCAACCACACTTTGTATATACAACAAGTAAGTTGGTAGAAGCCTCATGTATATATAACGATAAAAGTATTACAAAAAATGTTTTTGTCCGAAAACCAAAATATAAAAAATGTGAAGCACGTGGCTTCATATACAAATAGACCATCAAGGATGCTTTTTGCTATAACATGCGACTGGCCGTGCTAATTTATGGAGCAGTCAACCGATGGAATCAGATACGCCCACTGTATGGCGTTGATAATGCCTCGGGATATCATCGATGGAGGCATTCGGGATGTTCATCGTGAGCCCCTCTAGATTCTGCTCTAGAATCTTGTAGTCAACAACTGCTACTCTTGCTACATCAACTCTCTCCCCTCGCTTTTGAAGGGGGGATGAACCTGGAGGTCGATAAGGTCCCACATCTGCATCATCGAAAGAGGATTTGATTAGTTGTCGGATAAATAACACATAAAAACATTTTATATTAAAAATCAAAAAAACATTATAAAAACAAAATGTATTTCTTACCTATGTCCCCCCATTGGGAACCCACAGAAATAATCAAGTCTGGATCACGTCGGAAGTCTAAACGGACATAGGCATAGTCGTCTACCATAAGCATCTGGGTCCTCAACCAATCAAAGAAAACATCATTATACCTAATGATAGGACTAGTTACATGTTGTGCCATGAGGTCAAACCACCTCTTCATTATTGGATCCTGTGGGGCAGGTATACCCCACTCTACTTGCAAGCGTAAAGATGGGACCCTCTCCAGGAAGAAGGACACCAAAATCGAGCTGTATCCAAACTGTTTCAACTCACCACTCCTGCACTTGGTCAACTGTTTTTTCATGCTTCTGAGAACCCCGTCACACCAGTTGAAAACTCGGGGCTCCATACATTCCAACGCATACTGGAAATAGCTCTGAAGAGCCATATGGGGAGTTTCACTCCCTACCATGCATGTGATGGTGTAGAGGATAGTCCGTAGAGGCAAGTCATAGACATCTCTGATAGCGACTTTGTTGCTATGCTTCTGAGTACCTGGCACACAATGTGCACTGATATAGTGGCTCATAGGCTCGCCACCTCCCCTGCTACTTGTCAGCGTAACTCAGGCCCCACGACGAGATAGCCCAGTTAAGAAGTAGATATCCTTGATATCTATCATAAGAATGTGAGCCCCAACATGGAACGCCTGTCGGTTCACATCCAACGTGTGAACTAGGTATTTGAGCAACCTCAACTGGGCCCTTATGCCCCGGATCTTGAAGAATTCTAATAGTCCACATTGCCGGAGGGCATTTATCGTTCCCGGGTCATTCTCGACAAAGTAATATTTCGCCTCATGCTCTCTCTCTCGCCATTCCAACATTCTTACCATAGAAAACCTACAATGGAACATAAACGAGAGATTAGCCTCTTCAACTTCTCCCTGGAGACTTTTTATTGGCAAATACATCTCAAAACACTATTTGATTTGTGCACGTCGTAGGCCTGGGCGTCCGTACAGTGCGGAGTCGTCACAGGGCACGATATAAGATGCCTGCGACGAGCTCCATGCACGGGTACCCTTGAAAACCCAACTCAAAAAGCCATTTCTAACCAATGAAAAACAAAAATTGATCCACGAAAAATTGAAAGAAATGAAAATTAGTTGTTCAGCGTAGACCGTTCGTTGAATGATCAATTGTGCCTCCCATAATCCGCAGTGGAAATTTGAGGTAAATAGGAGGTTTTGGAACAAAGTTTGGGTGGAGTAACAATGGAATAGTGAAATAAAGCTTTTTAGTTATTAACGTTTTCACTTTTTCATTTTATTTTATATTATTTTATATATTCCACCTAAACCCTAAAGTTCTAACGACATTGCAAGTGTTGGTTTTTTGCAGATGAAAAACCTAGGAGTGGAATATTGAACAGTATATGCCTTTTTGGTTTTCTTTTATACATTTGTCGTATGTACAGATCCTTTTAGAGTTTTTCAGGAAAAAACTTTGAGCTTAGTTTTTGTTCTTTCTCATGCTCGTAATCAATGAGAATGTAACTGAGCATACTTTTGTCACTTTTTCATACTCGTAATGGTAATATGAAAAATGAAACCTATGGAGTATCCTTTAAGCTATTTTCACGCCCTGTAAAAATGAAAAGATTGTCGAGCAACCTTGTTCTTTTCACGCTTGTAAAAGTATTTGAAGAAAACATTTGATGAGTGGTAGGCTATCACTTTTCGGTCTCATCGAATTAATTTACGAAAAAGGAACTGTTGGAGTTCTCTTTAAGTGTTTTTCAAACTCTCTAAACATGAAAACCCCTGATTTTTCTCTCTTTGGACTCGTTAAACAAACATTGAAAGACCCACATGGGATCGAACCATTCCTTCTTAGGGTTCGTTAAACATACTTCGAGGGACTCATCCAAAGGATGATCTTACATAAAGAAGCATATGTTATCCTCCTCAAGCTTGCGTAAAAATAAAGAGGTACTCGCCAGAAATGGTGGGGGGGAATTTGGGAAAGAAATGTATCTCTGTATTCGTGTTAGTGGCAGTAATAGTCGCTCTTGAACATGACACCCCCATTCATTATTTGTATCTGGGTTGGGAAATCCATTCATCTCTTGTTTGACCATCTGCATGTCCATATGTTGGGTCCTCCTTGAGTCAATGCTACCAAGACCATTATCATGTCATTCATATGTTCAAGAGAAGTCCAGCCTCAATAAGCCTCTTATTGAGTCGACCATCTGTAGTTATAAATTTTCTACCATGTCAGCCTTCCCCGTGTCAGTTTTGAATCGCTTCATACTCTGATCTACCTCAAATCTGTTACTTATTTCATGTCATTGATGGGAGATACATCAAGGCCCTCCTCTGACGAGTCTTTTCTTGTCGACTTCAACTCATTATCTAGGAACAAGACTTAGAAATCATTTAGTACCTTAGAGCCTGCATGCCTTAATGGCAGGTTTCTTCGCTTTCAACAGTGGGTTCACATCATTGACCTCTAATCGGAAGATTCCATCGAGTGTTTGACTTCAACTCATTTATTCACATTCGTTGGATTGTACTGGGGTACCTTGGGAGTCATTGACATCAATGGTGATTTCCATTGCACTTGTTAACAATTTTCATTAATGACCGGTAATCAAGTGGTTTCTACCATGTTTGACTTCAACACCTATAATCACATAGTTAGATTCGTGCTTGGGGACGATGGAAATGAAGACCCTGGATCATACCATTTTGATCCAGGTTGCAACAAAGTATTCATGATTTGTATTGACACATAGATCCACTTTGTATGCCTCGTGGCTATGTTTGAATTTGAATTCTTTAGAGCATAGATCCACAATGTATTTTGGGTGGTTATGTCGATTCACCTTGACATGGATCCACAATGTATATTTAGTGGCCATGACTCATTTGACATTTTGTAATCTGAATATGGGAATTCCTACCTCGGACAATGGTATATTATTATGCTAACGCTTGACTGTTTGCAGGTTTCCCACTGATGTGCTCCTTGTTTCCGACACACACATTCTACAAAGTATTTCGGCTGTCATGAGTTCCAGCCTCATACTTTGGGGCCCATTCTATTACACATTATTTTGGTCATCTTAGTGATCCATTGACAACATGTGCACATGTTCCCAAAAGAGCCTTTCTTCATGAGGAAAGTGACTGACTTTCTCTTATCAAAAACCTTGTTAAGGAGGGTCGTCGCAGGATGCACCATAAGCAGGGTGTGACAATGCCTGGTCGTCGCCCTCTGCCCTAAATTTGGTTTGTGACATCTTTGCAGGCTGCTCTATAGCTAGGGCACGATGATGTCAAAAGGCTAAGAAAAGGTTGAACTTCACGAAAGTTCTAGAAGATGAGGTGGCATTCATATGGTTGGGATCCTACTCACTTCTTTGATTTGGTGGGATCATCCTAATCTCTTCAACCATCTATGTTTTCCCTATATAAAGAGGGATTTCTCATGGAAAAGGCTAAGGTTGATTTTAAGGTTAATGAAGGTTGAATAGGCTAAGATTTTATGGATAATTATGCATTGGATCATTCTTGAGAGCTTCATTTCAGTTCATCAAGTCATTGTGGATCTTCTTCATTCAAGATTGGAGCAAGTATGTGTGTTGGAGCAAATGTTCATCAGAAGGGGACCTTGCAACATCAAGGATTTGGTTGTGATCTCCACTTTCATTTTAATATAATACAATGATATGTTTCTTTCCCATAAAACTTGCTTTGTTTTATTATATGATTCCTTGATCACATACATAGGTTCTCGTTGAGTATATTATTGCTTTCACTTTGGTTGGCTTGTGTTCCCTTGTAGATCCAATATCATAGGAGCACTGGAGTGGAGCTAGGACGATAATGACAAGAGGAAGCGATATTTAAATGATATGTTGCCCATCTCTTGTTAGATAGTAAACTCAATGATTAGAGCTTAGGGAAAGTGTCATATTTTGTTCTAGATCTAGGTGGATCTAGGGAGATCTGTTTATGTCCGCATTTAACGATAAGTCCCATAACACACAGGTCCACTCACGAGTGCAGGACTTGAACACCGTAAAGTGCAAAAAAAACCCTGCTCCAACTGCCGGTGCAAGACCCCAACCCTGCAAAGCCGAAGTAAACAAAAGAAAACAGCAAGAAACAAACCAATGAGCAAGCACGAACATGCCCACCTGCAGCCCCAGGACCGCAAACTCACAAACTTGAGCCAAACAACAACAAACAACAACCAACGAACCAACGAACAAGAAACAACCACTGAACTAGTAAACAACATATCTATCTCCAACGATTACCAAACTGCAGCCCAAGCACAGAAGGAACCAGAATCATATGATGAGCATACTAGTAGAAATAATCAAACATGTTTACTTGCAAACTGCAAACAGTGAACAACAAAGAACGAATAGAAAATGAAATAATGAAACACGTGGCCTCTAGAGTCCCATTTATTTATTGAAACTATATAATCCATTTTGCTATGTTCAAAATTTCTATTCTTTCCTAGACCATCTGGCATGTATGTCTCTATATGTGCCAGGACCAAAAAAGTTATATGCATAGCAGGAGAAAAAAATAATTCAAATTAAATAAACACAATTTCTTGACATTCAGCATAGTAGAAGATAAAATTTATGAGCACACAAAAATAAAAGGAGATAGAAAATAGTTTTATTTGAAATATATCAAAAAATAATATTGTCTTGGAAATTTAAATGTGTTTGTCATATGGACTGGGATTGGGGCTCCCGTGGACCATAAGAGAAATATGTACAAGAAATAGGACTGTGGAAAGAAGAAGTGGGCGATGGGAGAGTGTAATACCCAAAAAGAAGAAATTGAAAGGTATCAGTCTTTGGCTAGACATTTGTATTTAAAAAGGTGGAATAACTAGATTGATAAACGAAAGAGGATGTGATCAGTATAGACTTACAGTGATGGTACAAATCACCCCTTTTTCTATTTTCTTGCTAATGCCTTTTTACTGCTGTCGTCGATGACTACTGGAATCGTGCCAACTGCTTGTTGCATTTCGTCAGCGACCTGCTTCAATTCCCTTTCGACCCATTCTTTAATGTAGCTTCTCAAGGGGGCAACATTGATCTCATTCCAGATTTGTATGTTGAAAAGTTCCTTTTCTAATTCCCTTAGATCGATAGAAAGATTACGCAAAGCCTGATCATTTTCTTCATTCTGTACCCAATAGTTGACTAGCCAGTTGTCGACGTCATCTTCACCATATTCAAGGATGTTGTGAATATTTTCTAAAGACAATGCCTTAAAAATATCAACTTGTTTATCGGAGGCTTGCTTAGTTAAGGGCAAGGAGTTGACGATTAAGTTGGGGTATCAGAACTCATTGGTCCTTCCGACTAAGTCTATTTTGGTCAGCTTTCTGAATAATTTTTCTTGCTTTGATATGGCTTGTTCACATGACTGGACAATGAGATGCAGGTTCTTCACTTTCTCCTTCCAACATGAATTTAATTGAGTGATCCAGTTTTTGGAGGGGAGATCTTGTTGTCTTCTTCTCATTCATGTCATGTTGTTGACATGGTTTCCAAAAGGAACGATCATGTCTAAATAGAAATGTTCTTCATTTTTTAAATCCACCTGCAAATGTTCAAGCAAAGTATGTGCCCTTGTTCCAAGGGAAGCCATGGTTTGTGATGTTTCCCACGCCTCAACAATCAGTTTCATTCTTTTCTTGATATTATTCTCCACATATCCTCTACACGATGCGAGGAGGCTAGAGGATCCTTTTAACTTGGCTGCAGGGGTGGTAGACATGGCTATTGCTAAAGGACTGGCAAGAAATGGCATAGGAATCAAAGCTTCCTCCAATTCCTTGACTCGGTCCTTCAGTCTAGCATTCTCGGCCTCAATGCCTCCAATGGAATCATCAAGAGAATCTCTGGTTGCTCTGTGAAGTCGAGAGATTTGGGACGATCGTATGTTCACAAGGTTAACCTCTGAACGAGATTTTCCTTCCTTATTTTTTACATCTCTCTTTTCAATAATTAATTTTTTAGACTTGTTGTCAAATACAACTCTCTGGAACATGAAGGATTTATCTTCATTAAAAATTTCGGTATCATCTATGTCCATTGGACAACTATGTTGGATTGTGTCTCTGAGATAATCAAGGTTGCGAAACACACTATCCAGATCAGGCTCAAGTTCCATGGTCTCACTCTCAATTCCAGGCTTTTCCGCCTATCCTACAATTTTTTTTTCTCTTCTTCTCCAAGGGAAGCTTGTGAGAACTATCAATTATCGGGTGAGGAGGGTCGTTATCTCCTGCTTTGTTTGAAGAATTTTGAGCTTCTTTCTTTCTATGGTGGGTCGTTGGAGCGATGCTACGGGATGTCGTACTTTTGGGAGTGTTATCCGTCGATTGAACACTCTTCTCACCAGGGCCTTTTCCCTGTTGCTTGTACAATTTAGTGGTTCTTTGTAGTGTGTCTAGGTCGCCGACATCAGAAGCAGGAGCGTTGTCGCCAATGTCTCTGTTTTTGCTTAGGTGTTTCTTGAAAAAAAAATTGTCGAGGCCAAGTGTAAGTAAATGTTCTAAAAAACTTTTATTAGGGTCGAACCCTCTTAGGATTTCAACATATTTTAGGTTCAAGTTGTTGAAATGGGTTGTGAATTTGTCAATTTTGTTGATGTTCTTCAACACGAAGTCCCCGACTTTCCAAGGAAGAGGAATGAACTATTTGTTTCTCTTCTCATGGAATAGATGCAACCAGTAGTTGTATTTCCTTGCTATTTCTGTAACAAACATTCTGTCTATAATGTGACATGGAAGGAGATCATGTTTTTCCTTGCAGCCAAAAATCCTTATCACACTATAATTATCCATTTGGTCAAGTGCCCCCTTCCTGTCCAGAAACCTGGTTTCCTGGTCAGATATGTGGGGAGCATCTTCTCCTAACAATAAAACTTTGAAAACAGAGACAAAGTCATTAAAAACCTCATAACAATAGTGGGAGGCCTTGTGCTTCCACAAGGCATGGTACTAGAAAGTTACTGGGTCGAATTGCCAGTTTACCTTCTTGGACAAAGACAGTTTTGGAAAATGAAAGCAATGCGCTATCGCAAAAACCAAGTAGGATGACATATAAAATTTCTTTTCATTTTTTAAGCTTGACAATTAGGAACATATTTCATGGGAAATTAGCTTCCCCCAATAAAAAATGGCTTGTTCCTTGACTACGAAATACAAAATATAAAGAACCATGTGGGAAATACTTGTTATGGATTCATGTCTCGTTATTCTTGTAAACAACCAGACAGTTTCTCAGAATGGATTTCTAAATGAACTAACCTACAAGCTTGTGATATCTTCAGGAATTGCCATCGGGTCTTCTAGAAACTCGAGCAAGAGGTCCAACCTGTTATTATGCTTTCTAAGGAATTGCTTGGATTCTTCTGCTCTGAACGTCAATGTTGGCTCTGACAATCTTAACATCTGGCTGAAGACCTATGGTGACAAAGAAATAGAAGAGTGGTCCTGCAGTGGAATAATTCATTGGCCTGAAATATATTTATCGACGCACTAAGAGACCAACTCCTTAGAGTCAAAAACTTCAGGGAGACAGCCTGCACGAGCAATCCAAAAGGTCCAAATTATTTCATTTTGGGCAGAAGGGGATGGGTAGTAAGAATATGCCCTGGACCATTGGAAGTTTAGGTCCTCACGCCCGAAGATGTTCATTGTATATTCATAGAACTATTGTCGAGTTGGTGCCATAAGTTTATGAGAACGTTTGTTTTCTCCAGACGATGGTTGAAATGAACAGTTGTAGGGGATAATATAACCCTCCACAAATGTTGGTTCAATGCTTGTGAATGGGAAAGCTCCTCGAGCCTTTCACTCATTAATGACAATCTCTATGGGTGATGCATGATGAGCTGTTAGCAGTAAAGCTTACTTATTGCATACTTAGAAGTGCGAAGGTGGCGGGTACGATGAAGAGCAATTAAGGATTGGAGGTTTCGTGAACGCGCCAACCCGACGACGTGCGAACAACATTCCATGATTTCGAAATTAACACTCGGAAGGGATAATATAACCCTCCCCAAATCTTGGTTTAATGCATATTAATGGGAGATATCCTCGAGCCTTTCGCTCATCAATGACAATCTATACGGTTCCTGCATGATGAGTTGTTAGCATTAAAGATTACTAATTGCATATTTAGAAATAAGACCTTATATATATAAACAATTTTTTATTATAGACAAGTGCGAAGGTGACGAAGACGAGGAAGAGCAAGTAAGGAATGGCCAGCTATGAAAAGCGGTTGGACGGGCTTCAAAATAGGGTTACAGGGGATACTCAGGAGAGGTGAGTGTTCGACAGTCATATTTTATGTCTCAGAATTTTTTTACTACAAATCATGTAAAACAAAAGAGGGCATGATGGGGCAATTCAATGGTCGGTTTGTATATTTGTGGAATTTTGGGAAAGTGGCTAAGTATGGAACAGGGAAACGGTCGGTCGGACTCGTTTTCAAAATTAAGGATTGAAGATTTTGTGAACGGGCCAACCCAACGACGCGCGAACAACATTCCATAATGTTTGAAATTAACACTCGGAAGGGATAATATAACCCTCCGAAAATCTTGGTTTAATGTGTATTAATGGGAGATCTCCTCAAATCATGGTTTAGCATTAAATCTTGCTAATTTCATACTTTGAAATAAGACCTTACACACACACACACACACACACACACATATAAACAATATTTTTTATTATAAATAAGACTCTTTTATATATACATAAGTATGAACAACGATCATATGGGCTTGAAAGTAGGGTTTCAAGGGATAAAGAGGTGAGCACCCGACAGTCAAATTATATGTCTTTATAATATATATATAATTTTTTTTTATTATAAACAAGTGCGAAGATGACGGGTGTTGGTTGTGGATCCTGATTATCTTCCTGATTTAGAGGTCTTTTACTTTCAGCCGTGTTTATACCCCAAAAGTATGTACACTCTTCCACGTGGGGGAGTGTAGAAGGGGGGTACCCCCCTCTGCGGGGTCCGGGGGTTCGGGGGCGAAACCCCCGAAGCAAAAATTTCCTTGTAAAAGTATATTGTAATTTCATTGTAAATCTGGACCGTTCATTTGAAGGTCACAGATCTAACGGTAGAGATTATGTTAGGGTTTTTTGCCCTAGAAGACAACCCTCTTTTATGAGGGAAATGTATTGCGACTATGTAGGATGGTGAATATTGTATTCTGAGAGAGGAGACTGTGAGAGAAAGAAGAGGAAGTTACGACGGGTTTTGATGTAGGTTGTACCCCTTCATTTGCTGGATAATAATAAAGGAAGGACCTGACAATTTCTCTGGTGGACGTAGCCCACACTGGGTGAACCACG
>SNQJ01S0008849.1:0-23287 GCA_010110895.2 Picea sitchensis | reverse complement strand
CCCTTCATTTGCTGGATAATAATAAAGGAAGGACCTGGCAATTTCTCTGGTGGACGTAGCCCACACTGGGTGAACCATGTAAATCTGTGTCTCTCTTGTATTGTGTGTCTTGTGTGTTTTTGTTTCTGCATTTGTTTTATTTTATTGCTCCGCAGTCCTGTTTTTCTAACAACGGGGATGGGGAAGAGTAAGTAAAGAATGGCCAATAATGAAAAGCGGTCAAACGAGTTTCAAAATAGGGTTACATGGGATTTTGATGAGAGGTGAGGGCCCGACGATCAAATTGTATGTCTCGGAAATTTTGAATGCAAAGGGCGTAAAAGGGAAAAGTGCGTGATGGGGCAGTCTAATGAACGATTTGTATATTTGCGGAATTCTGGGTGTTGTTTGCAGGTCGTGGAACAATGGAAGAGAAATCTTGAGCCCGCCTGTCCGGGAACCCGCAATCGAAAAAGTGGCTAAGTATGGAATAGGGAAACAGTCGGTCGAATACGTTTCCCATTACCTGGCAAGATCTTTTCTGCATGTATATCGCAGAATTTTGGGTGTTGTTTGTAGGTCACGGAACAATGGAAGGGAAATCTTGAACCCGCTTGTCCGGGAACCTGCAAGCTAAAAATTCGGTAAGTATGGAATAGGGAAATGGTCGATGGGATTCGTTTTCGCTAATATATTGATATTTGTAATAGATATCCCATTACATGGCAGGATATTTTCTGCATGTTTGTGGACAAGTTGTGTAGGAACAATTATTATGACGGTCTCCTCGAGGCACGGTGAGTTGTTAGCATTAAACCTTAGTTATTACATACTTGGAAAGAAGTGCAAAGGTCGCGGACACATGAAACAACGATTAGGAATTGGATATTTCATTAACCCACCAACCCGACGATCCGCATAAGAGATTCGAAGAAATGGCGAAGTATGGAAATTGGACGGATGAGCTTCAAAATGGAGTGACAATAATTCCACAGGAGACGTGAGGACCTGTTAGCACTAGGAATCACCTTCAGATTGCATGGACAGAAAGCCCAGTACCCATCAGGTTATATGTGAATGTAAGAGTGTTTTAAGGGGTCAAATGGAAAAGACTCAAAATGATAATGTTCAAACTCAGAAAACAGGGCTAACATGCACTAGCAATCAAGGTCTTGGCTAACTTCAATCACTAATTGGGAGTGACTATGAATATAGGGAATAATTCAATGAGAGGAATGTAGGGGTTGTTGTAAACATCAGGTCTACAAAAAACCTAAGGAAGAAATATTCTTAACACAAGATCTTCTTGAGTTCAGAACTTAAGGACACTAAAGAAACATCATGATAATATAAGAATCAAACATACATCATAATATCACCACATCCATTCATGTGAGTCATTCAAGGCATGAACACTTGAGCATCAGAAGCAAATAAGCTGAAAGAGAAGCTGATTTATATAAACCAAGATGTCTTAAATCAAGTACATAGCTAGTTCACAGTAACTTCATCAAAATATTACAGTATAAGGGAGCCTTGCTCAACCATTCGAACCTACTAAAGCATTTCATCTATCTATTTATAACAAAAAGGGATGCAACAGTTGGAGGTACGAGGTGGCCTCCTTCCCATGAAAATATCTAAGAATTTATTTCATCCAACAACTTGACTAACAACCTATGCTATAAAATAGGAAAGTGTTGGTGACTAATCCAACCAATATTCAAACTGACTTGATCCCCCTTTGTTGCGCAACTCCTTGTTTTCCATGTGTCCTTTAGGAGCATGTGGTCGTCATCATGCTGCCAGTTGTTGTTTTTGTAGTTCTCTCCATCATTAGTTATCCAAAAACTTGTTAGCTTGACCCTCCTAGATTCTTGGTGTCTATTGGTAGCCTCTTTGGGTAGCACTATGAGTAGCGCACTTTGTAGTGCCTTCACCAAATTTCGTAAGATTTTGTAGTGCAATTCAAAACTAGATAAACGGAAAAGGTAGCGCCAAACCTTCCTATCCCTTGTGCAAACTTCGGTCTCTGCGAGATTTTAGGTAGCACATTTCGGTAGCGCCACTCTGGTGCATCTCTGTGATAATTCCGTCTCTGCCAGAAATTCGGTAGTGAATTTAGGTAGCGCCCATTGTGTGTCTCTTTGCAAATTTTAGGTAGCACCATCAAAAAAATGCAGCACCTCCACTTGGACATGTGCAGAACGAGTAGCAACCTTGAGTAGTATCGGCACCATTATCTTTAGGTGATTTGGCAGCACTGTAGGTAGCACACCAGTGGAACACAAAAAAATAGACTATTCTGTAGTGCCATAGCGCTACAAAATGTTTGCACTCTTACTACTGAAGGAGTTAATTCTTCAAAAAAATCCTAAGACTCTGAACAATAAGCACTTAGAAACCTGTATAGGTGGCAGAGGTAATGTTTCAACAACAATTTATCCTCACAAAAAGGAACCATCTTCAAAAATGGGGCTCACCTTTCACCAACTACTTCATTACCCTGACACTTAACCTGACACTCTTTCTTGTAGAAGGAGGATCATCCTTTGGCACAACAAGCTTCTTCCTTTTAGCAATGACATGCTTCTTCAGTAGAGCCATGCTCTCCTTAGCTATTGGTATCTCCTTTTCAATAACAACTTCAACCAATACCTGCAAGTTTCTTTGAGCCACTTCATCTTGAAAATGTTGCAACTCTGCTTTGAGCTTCCTATTCCGAGACTAAAAGCCTTTGTTTTGCCTATAAAGGTTTTTAAGCTGCCTATGGATAGGATGGGCCTTTCTTGCTGCAAACCTTGCCAGGTGAAGGGTGTGACTGTAGACATCCATGAGTTCTTTCATCTTAACTATGTCAGACATGGCTTCCGCTTTCAACTGAGCCACCTCCTTGCTAGCATCCCTAAGTTGCATGATGAATCTTTTGAATGTATGATTGTTAGGTGGAGTAGTGACATGCACAGTCTCCACAGGCTTTTTCATGGTCTCCTCTTCCTGCTGCATAGGAATTGCCTTGTCTGTCTCATCAGGCTTCTTGATACCTTTGCCTTTATCTTTCTTCTTTTGCACAGGGGTTTCTTCTTTCATCTCCATAGGCTTTTCAATGCCTTTACCCTTCGTCTTTTGTAGGATAGAGGCTTTTGGTAGGGACTGTTCCTCAAAAACCTCTTTAGGAACTGATGATCTTGTGAAAGGTTTCCTGACATTGGTACTAGCTGCTGGAGGAGAAGAGGATAAGTGTAGCTTCTTCCCTTTCTTTGCTGCACTTTTAGTATTAGAAGGAAATTCCTCTAACTTTGGTGGAGGAGAAGGTGAAAAATCTCTTTGTGGGGAATGAAAAGCTTCCTCCTATGTTCCTGTGACCTCCTTGATGACCTTTGAAACTTGAACATGAACTCTACCCTTTCTCTTCTTGCTGGTACCTGCTTTAGCAGCAATGGTGGATGATAAAGGGCTTGCGTTCTGTGATTGAGGAGTGGCTGTTATATCCAACTTGAAGTGGAAAGCAACAACAAAATGTTCCCATGAGATATCTTTCTTACCCAGTTCTTCAGAAACTAGCATTCTAATCAATCCATAGTGGAAGATGCTAGTATCCACATCCTTAGACTTGGATTGAATCCTATCTGACATATTACCTATGCTCCTTAGCAAATAGTAGGGAATATTCATTTCAATTTTACTATTAAAATGCAACAAAAGCCTTATATGGTACTGGTATAATGTGTTAAAACTTCCTTCACATGTAAAGTATCTCTGAATGATCTTCAATATCCTATCAAACTGCTCAATCAACTGATTCCTTGACACACCTTTAGACAAATCACTGGCTTGATGTTCAGGCTTAAGGAAATCTTCGGCATAGGCTGCATTCAAATCCATGGCTTTAAACCATTTATCACATGTGATAGGGATTCATGTTGCAGCTGAAATAGAGGTCTCAGTGACCTCAAATTCTAAATCCCCTACCTTGGTCTTTCGGCCATCAAAATGTAAGGCGAATTACCTTGTCACCTCAGGATGACCTCTTTGCATATTCTGGCAGAAAGAGAGGCATCCCACTCTTTGAAAAACTTCCCTTGCCATGGGCTCTATCTAAAAAAGATGCATATCCATAGGTTTAGTTCTAACTACCTTGCCCCCCTTGTGTGACTTCTTCATCTGAGGAGTCTCCATAGCTTAGGATGAGAGATTCTTATGGCTATGGGGTGGTAATGACCAGGAGGACCTAAAGTCAAGCTTCAAATGGACAAAGCTGCACTTTTACAAGAACTTCCGCTTAAACCAGACTGATTGCTAGTAAGCTAAAACTTGGTTGTGGAAATATCTCCCTTAGATTTGTGCAGGTATTAAACACTTAGACAATGAGAGGGTACTCTATAATTGGCCATTTGAAATTGGGTAGAAAACGCTCGACTCAAATGTCGAAGGAAGTAGGGGAGACACAGTGGGGTTAAGCAATGCCTTTAGGTAGCGTACTGCGTATGCAAAGGATAGAACTGTTTAGATGTTGTGAGCTCAGTAGATATGGTGGGCGGATGTATCATACTTTGACATACAGGTAGTGAAGTTTATAGGTTTGAAATGAGAGGAGACAAGGATAAAACGGTGTGAAGAAAGTTCTCCTTCAACTATGCAAGCCTGATAATCCAAAACTCTGAGCACTAACTCTCTTTGAAAATTTATGTGCAGAGGAGGAAACACGGGATACATGTGGAATAAACATTTGTTTGAAGCCTCAACAAGATTTCAGGAATAATTCACGAACATCCCGACCTCCGAATCTACCTCAGTATCGGATTTGGCAACATTGTTGTCAACTGGTCAGAACCAGGAGTTTGCGCAGCGCAACAATCTTGAGTTTTTCAAAATCACAAACCATTATCAGAGATCGTAAATACGATATCTTGAAGGCATCTTTTTAACCAATTACTAGCGCTGAAAACAAGGAAAATGACATCAATGTTGTAATCATAACTCAAGGTGGAAAATGATGAACGAGAAAGGTGTTATAGAAACTCCTAATGAGTGGGCAGCGCTCCATTTCAAAAAATGATTGGAAAGGTAAGAAAAGGACAACAAGGCATGGCTACGAGGGCATGAATGAGGAAAATGGTCTGTCAAATCAATCTAGTCATGGAGGGGATCGATCCTAGTGGCAAATCACGAGGGAGAACAAATTTTAAGTCATGAACAAAACAGTCCTAAGTCCAAAAATCAATTGAGGATCAAAACATAAGGATGAATCAACACTTTATTTATCAAGGGTGTCCTAACAAACACAATTTTTAAAAGGGGTGAATTTGAAAAATAAAAGGAAATCTAAATCTAAGGCTTAGGAAAAGATGAAAACAAACCTTAAAAACCCAAGGCAACTTAGTGTGATATAGTTGTCTCCATAGGGGATGTCATGTCCCCTACGGGCTGCCAAGAATGAGTAGATTTAGTGTTGTATCCTAGGGCTATGGGGTCAGTTATTGAAACAAAAATAAAAGAAAGATGATATTTACAATGGCATGAAAAGCCACTCAAGGCTCAAGCAAAGTGCTTTTTCAGAAAATGCCCATTGACAGGGCCACCAAAAACTTCTTCATTCTCCATATTTTGCAACTTGAAAGTGTTATTAGAGAATACCTCAGAGATTTTGAAGGGACCGATCCATAAAGCTTCAAATTTACTGTGCTTGCCTTTATCTTGCTTCGGTGCATCCCACTTGAGCACTGAATCACCCAATTGAAAATCCTCTTTGTTCGCTTTCTTGTCGAATGCCTGCTTAATATTCAGTTGATGATCATGTCCTTTATCTACAAGTTGGTCCCGAGTCTACTGCACTTCAACCAACTGTTGAATCCATCTGATCATATTATATGGCTCCCCTTGGTAATCTTGAAAGAATTTTGCCACAGGTAAGGCAAGCTGAGAAGGAAAAATGGCCTCAAATCCATACACCAGCTGGAAAGGAGAAAGGCCCAAGGATATTTTTGTTGTCACTCTATCAGCCCACAAAGCGAACTTGAGTTTTGAGTCCCATGCCTTTTTGTTGTCCTCTAACAACTTTTTAATGATCTTTATAAGGATTTTGTTAGAGGATTCTGCAATCCCATTCCCCTGGGGGTAGTAAGGGGTAGAGTGAACCAATGTGATTCCAAACTATTCACAAAACTGAATCAATGGTTCAGCCTTGAAAGATGCAACATTGTCAGTGACAATTCTGTTTGGACAACCAAACCTCACCATAATGTCTTCAAGGAAACCAATGAACACTTTGTGGGAAGCATTCCTTGTAGGGATAGGCTTTACCCACTTATTAAAGTAGTCTGTTGCGGTCAAGATCCATCTATGTTGACCACTAGAAGAAGGATGAATTTCCCCTATAAAATTTCACCGACTTTAATGGCAAGGACTTGAGCTACTGCTTTCTAGAGAATTTCTAACACTTAACACATCCTCTGATCTTAGCACAAACACCGGTGAACAAACTAGGCCAGAAACACCCAACCTTGAGGATCTTGTATGCCGTGGTTCTCCAATAATGATTCCCCCCACATAAACTGTCATGAAAATAAGACATAATCTTTTGGGCTTCTTATGGGTCTAGGCACCTCAAAAGCACTCCTAATGGGTTTTTCCAATATAAAACTTGATCAACAAGGCAATATTTTATTGATTTAAGTTTTAAGGCTCTCACCTTGTTCTTTTCCATGCCATCTAGAGGTTGTAAATTCTATAGGAAAAATATAATGTCCTTGTACCAGCTGCAATCTGCCAATGCAGGGGTGACTTGAGAGCCTTTATTCGTCAATTCAACCTGCTGATTTTCTGAACATGATTTGATGAAATTTACCCCCAATGCTGAGAAATTTGATTCAACCAACAACTTGGCTAAACCCTGGCCTTTAACCAATTTGGTAGGCTTAATTTCAAGATCAAATTCGAGGATTTTAGCAATCCACTTGCTCCTTTTTTAGTGTATATCAGGCTGAATAAGAATTTCTTTTACAACAGCTGATGGGACATAAGCAATGACTCTTGAATGCAACAAATAAACTCTGAAGGACTTGAGAGCCTTAACCAATGCATAGGCTTGCTTATCCATGATGTCATATTTTAATCCATCATCTTTGAATGCCCTGCTGAAAAGGTCAATGGGCTGCTCTAAGCCTTCAACGTTCTTCTACAATAAAACAACTACTACTATATCAAAAGAAGCGAAAGAAAAAATAAGAAAATCCTTGGAGTAGTCTAGGCTGATAAGGATCGAGGCCTCAGTCAAATATTTCTTTATCTGATCAAAAGAATTATGGGACTCAACAATCCATTTGATTTCACTACCTTTCCTCAACATGGTTGTGATATACTTAACCAACTCAGCGAAATTCTACACAAACCTTCTCAAAAAAATAATTTTTCCCAGAAAAGATTGAACCTCTTTTTGGATCTAGGAAGTGATAATGTTTGTATAGCTTCAACCTTGCTGGAATCAATCCTTACCCCTTCAGCTGACACAATATGCCCCAATAATTTTCCCTCTTTCATGGCAAACAATGATTTTTTAGGATTCAAAGAGAGGCCAAATTTTCTGCATTTCAAGAAAACCTTTCTTAAATGATGACAATGTTCTTTATCAGATTGAGAGAACATTGTTATGTCATCTAAATAGATAACAACAAACTTGTCCTTCTCTCCAATAAATGCTATGTCCATAGCTCTCTGAAAGGTCTCCCTTTTGTTCATCAAACCAAAGGGCATCTTGGCGTACATGAATGTACCCCAAGGAGTGGTAAATGTTGTCTTCTCTCTATCTCCTGGCAAAACAAAGACCTGATTCTAGCCAGAAAAACCATGAACCATGGACATTCCGACTGCTCTTGTGACCCTCTGTAATATGTACTCCATCTTGGGCAAAAGGTAGTCAATGCAAAGTCTGATTTGTCCATTCTTTTTTCTCACTGGGACCAAATTGGCTACCCATTCATAATACTTCAAAGGAATGATATTTTTTTGCATCTAAAAACTTTTTTACCTCTTTCTCCATGACAGGCAACAACATAGGATTGATTTGCCTCAACTTTTGCCTGAAAGGTTTGGTCTCTTCCTTTAATGGGATTTTGTGTTCTATAATGCTTGTGTCATAAGTTCTGAGATCTTTATAAATCCAAGCGAATACATCAACAAATTCCTTCAACAACTTAGTATATTTTGCCCTCTTCTCTTCTGATAGGATGCTTGACAACTTGACATATTTTGGATTCTTTTCGATGCCCAAATTGCACTCAATTATGTCAGCATCATTGGTGGATACTTTCCCTTCCACTACCACATCGTTTCCGTCAAATAATCTTTCCAAAGGAACTAGTTCTTTTGGAATATGATTGCTAGGTAGCTGCACAATATGATGATTAGCAATTTTATTGAAGAAAACATCAACATGAGGATTAATTTCATAATCATGATCCTGATCAATGTGTAATGCAAAAAACTCATCAACAGTCTCGAGGAAATTTTTAAGTTCTAGATCATCTTTGAACACCTTCCAATATTTTACTTTGTCCGGTATAGAAGGCATGCACTTGACTTCTACATCATACTTGAGTTTGGGTGGTATGGGGATTCTGAAATTGCTTCCTGATACAGCCAAAGAATTAGCCATGGTATTCTCTTTTCTAGAAATAAATGAAATGTTAAAAGCTGAGAAAAAACTGTCCACCAAGTCCCACACTTCATTCCTGTAAGATCTAAGCCTAGGGTGCTTTGTTTGATAAATATTTTTAATCTGATGGACTATTAATTCAACATCCCCAAATACTGATAGCTCTTCTATCCCCATATCTTTGGCATCCCTTAGTCCCAAGACAAGAGCTTCATACTCTGCCATGTTATTAGTAGTTTCAAATTCTAGTTTGTATGACAAAGATATAGTCTCTTGAGATGGTGAGACAAATACCACTCCAACACCAACACCTTCCTTGGAAGAGGCTCCATCAAAGAACACATTCTAGACAAAGGTGCTTAAAGGAGACTCCTCACAAAAGGTAATGGATTGTTTTCTGATTTCAAGAGGAGTTTCAGGAGTGTTAGTGAGCTGCAAAATGCTAGATCCCAAATTGATATCAAGAGAAAAAATATGATGATTTATGGGGTTTGCTTCATCACTAATGATGTAAGACAATTGAACTTCCCTGTAAAATCTTCTATGCTCTCCCCCAAAAATGGGAATACTAGCATATGAGAGATCCATCTGCAAGGTTCCCCCAAGTCTTTTTTATCCAATATCTTGACAAGAGCATTCCGAACTTGGGGGGAATATCAGCCACCACGATATCCATGACTATGCTTTTCATGGGTAGCTGAAATAGAGTCACAACCAGATCCTTAATGATTCCAAGACACTTCACTTTCCTGGAGTCAAAAGAATATAAGTCATGGTAAGTCTTTGTGATTTCTAACCCAAGTTCATCCATAACAGTTTTTGGCATGAGATTGTGGGATGCCCCTAAATCCATCAAACAATTATGCAACACTTTATCATGAATATTCAGTGATGTGTAGAAAGGAGGGGATGAATCATCTCTATTTGCTATCAATGGACCCAAGATCACTGCTGGTTTTTCATCTTGCAGATTTATTGAATCAGTGGCACTTGGAGAGGCTTTGGGCTGTAACATTTTGGAGAGATATTTTTTAAATTCTTCATTTTTTATCAATCCCAAAAAAAGTACACGGATCTTTATTTTTTGGATCTCTTTTTCAAAGCTGAAGGAAGAAGTAGACTTCATAATTTATTTGGTTTCAGGAGCAAGATTTCTGATCAGAACTTGTGGACTTTGAGTATCTTTTCCCTTACTGCTAACTGTCACAGCCTTGGCAGAATTTTCTTTTTGGGTAGGCTGATTAGGAGCATCAGTTTTTTCTTCATTCTTCTTGGATCTTAGATTATATCTATTAGTACTTTCTTTTGCTTTTTCTCCCTTACTTAATTCATTTATTTGAATATCCATCAAGGATTGCTCATAAGAATATTGAGTCAAGTGTGGGGATGGGGATGTGTCACCTAAGAAATGAATCTCAGGATCAACTTCTACCTCCTCTCCTTCTTCATCAACAACCAGGTTGTTTTGTAAAGGAGCTTGTACCCTTTGATCGTCTCTCTCTCTCTGTTTCTGGGATCTATGGGAAGGATTTGGGAAGCATTATTTGGTCTCCTAAAGTTTCCTCTGTTATCAGTATTTTGAGTATTTATGTAATTCTATTTTCCTTCCAATTTTAATTTCTCTATCTCAGTAGAAAGAGATTTTACTAATTTGGTGAGCTCCTCCACTTGATGATGAACAATATGGGACTCGGAAGTTGAGGCTCCAGTTCTGCTTTTTCTTCTATCCCTATCAGATTTCCCTCTGAGTTTATCAGATGCCACTGTGTTGGATTCTACCTCCAAGGTTGCATCTTGCATATGAACTAAGGAGGCTGATATTCTTTCTCTTAGTAGAAGGCAGAACTCGGGGTCAAAGGCACTTGCATAAGTAATTTTTGCAGAGGTTTCAGTGGGTTTTATCTCATCAGGAATCTTATTATACATTTTGTTAAATATTTTAGAAAAGTCAGAGACAAACTCTCCTTCTTTCCTTTTTAGGGATCCAAATTCAGTGATGTAGTACAAAAAGTCCTTTTTGTCCCCCCACTGCGTCAAGAAGGCTTTATCTAATGCTTCAATGCCAGTAATGGATCTAGGGGCCAGACCCCTAAACCACTTCCTAGCCTCACAAAAAAGGCTTTGGATGAAAACCCTCATGCACACTTCCTCATTTTCAATGTTTTGATTATCTGCATAGTTGTAGAAAGAAACAAGATGTTCCTCAGCTGTTATATCTTCTTCTCCCGTAAAATTGGGCATGTATTTCAAATAATCTCCAGGAGGGAGAGCATTCACTGGCTGAGGTAAGACAAGAGGAGCATATCTTGCAACCACTATGGCATCCATCCTATTTGCAAGGGGGTTAACAACTGCCATTTGATTTTGAAATCTTGGTGAACAAGGAGGAGAAGGAGACTTGACTGTGTGCAGATTAGGAGAAGAAGGAAAGTATGAAGGGGGGGTTTCATTTTTCACAGCAGTAGGTTGAGTCTTGGAACAAGATGGTAAAGTCTGTAAAGAAGATGAAGTTTCCACTTCTTTGGCAAAATAAATTTTAACAGGAGGTGGGGTAACAAAGCCTAAAGTAGGGAAATCTTCAAACCTATCAAGACTGAAACACCTTTCAATGTCAAGGGAAGAAAAAATGTCAATTCTTTCTTCTTTCAAATCAGTTTCAAAGGAAGAGTATTCGACATGAAACTCTTCAAAATCAAGTTTCTTAGATACTTCAACATAAGGTAAAGAAAACTTACTTGATATAGCAATCGGAGTATCAAGAATGGAATCAAGCAACTGAGCAGAAGCACTTGTAGCAGTATCATAATTTTTTTTTGGGAAGCTTTTCCCTTCTTGATTATTTTTTCTGGGTCGACCTCAAATGGAACCAAAGGTAGTTGTGGATTTGATCTCGTATGTCTGCCTTTAGGTGCCAGAGTTGAAACAATGGAGTCGCCAGGTGCAAGCTGCAATCTTCAAGATACTATGTTCTAATGCATCTATAGAACTAGTAAACTGTGTCGTTTAATCCCGGGAAAAGTCTTCAAATCATTCCCTGACAACAATGCCAAGAATGTTAGCACTAGGAATCAACTTTAGATTGCATGGAAGGCAAGCCCAATACCGATCAGGTTATATGTGAATGTAAGAGTGTTTTAAAGGGTCAAATGGAAAAGACTCAAAATGATAATGTTCCAACTCAGAAAACATGGCTAGCATGCACTAGCAATCAAGGTCTTGGCTAACTTCAATCAGTAATTGGGAGTGAGTATGAATAGAGGGAAGACTTCAATGAGAGGAATGTAGGGGTTGTTGTATACATCAGGTCTACAAACAACCTAAGGAAGAAATATTCTTAACACAAGATCTTCTTGAGTTCAGAACTTAAGGACACTAAAGAAACATCATGATAATATAATAATCAAACATACACCATAATATCACCACAACCATTCATGTGAATCATTCAAATCTTGAACACTTTAGCATCAGAAGAAAATAAGCTAAAAGAGAAGCTGATTTATATTAACCAAGATGTCTTAAATCAAGTACATAGCCAGTTCACAGTAACTTCATCAAAATATTACATTATAAGGGAGCCTTGCTCAACCATTCGAACCTACTAAAGCGTTTCATCTATCTATTTATAACAAAAAGGGAGGAAACAACTGGAGGTACGAGATGGCCTCCTTCCCATGAAAATCTCTAAGAATTTATTTCATCCAACAACTTGACTAACAACCTATGCTATAAAATAGGAAAGTGTTGGTGACTAATACAACCAATCTTCAAACTAATTTGATCCCCCTTTGTTGCGCAACTCCTTGTTTTCCATGTGTCCTTCAGGAGCATGTGGTTGTCATCATGCTTCCAATTGCTATTTCTGCAGTTCTCTCCATCATCAACTATCCAAAAAGTTGTTAGCTTGACCCTCCTGGATTCTTGGTGTCTATTGGTAGCCTCTTTGGGTAGCACTCTGAGTAGCGCACTTTGTAGTGCCTTCACCAAATTTCGTAAGATTCTGTAGCGCACTTCAAAATTAGACAAGCAGAAAAGGTAGCACCAAACCTTCCTATCCCCTGTGCAACCTTTGGTCTCCGCGAGATTTTAGGTAGCGAATTTCAGTAGCGCCACTCTGGTGCGTCTCTGTGCAAATTTCGTCTCTGCCATAAATTCGGTAGCGAATTTAGGTAGCGCCCACTGTGTGTCTCTTTGCAAATTTTAGGTAGTGCCATCAAAAAATACAACACCTCCACTTGGACATGTGCAGAGCGAGTAGCAAACTTGAGTAGTATCAATACCATTATCTTTAGGTGATTTGGCAGCATTGTAGGTAGCACACCAGTGGAACACCAAAAATAGACTATTCCGTAGCACCATAGCACTACAAAATGTTTGCACTCTTACTGTTGAAGGAGTTAATTCTTCACAAAAAGCCCAAAACTCTGAACAATAAGCACTTAGAAGCCTTTATAGGTGGCAGAGGTAATGTTTCAACAACAATTTATCCTCACAAAAAGGAACCATATTAAAAAATGGGGCTCACCTTTCACTAGCTACTTCGTTACCCTGACACTTGACCTGACACTCTTTCTTGTAGAAGGAGGATCCTCCTTTGGCACAACAGGCTTCTTCCTTTTAGCAGCGACAAGCTTCTTTAGTGGAGCTATGATCTCCTTGGCTGCTGGTGTCTCCTTTTCAATATCAGCTTCAACCAATACCTGCAAGTTTCTTTGAGCCACTTCATCTTGAAAATGATGCAACTCTTCTTTGAGCTTCCTATTCTGAGACTGAAAGCCTCTTTTCTACCTATAAAGGTTTTTGAGTTGCCTATGGAGAGGCTGGGCCTTTCTTGCTGCAAAACTTGCCAGGTCAAGGGTGTGACTGTAGCCATCGATGAGTTCTTTCATCTTAACTATGTCAGACATGGCTTCTGCTTTCAACTGAGCCACCTCCTTCCTAGCATCCCTAAGTTGCATGTTTAATCTTTTGAATGCCCGACTGTTAGGTGGAGTAGTGACATGTACAGTCTCAACAGGATTTTTCATGGTCTCCTCTTCTTGCTGCATAGGAATTTCCTTGTCTGTCTCATCAAGCTTCTTGATACCTTTGCCTTTATCTTTCTTCTTTTGCATAGGGGTTTCTTCTTTCCTCTCCACAAGCTTTTCAATTCCTTTACCCTTCTTCTTTTGTAGGATAGAGGATTTTGGTAGGGACTGTTCTTCAAAAACCTCTTTAGGAACTGATGATCTTGTGAAAGGTTTCCCGACCTTGGTACTGACTGCTAGAGGAGAAGAGGATAAGTGTAGCTTCTTCCCTTTCTTTGCTGCAGTTTTAGTAGTAGAAGGAACTTCTTCTAACTCTGGTGGAGGAGGAGGTGAAAAATCTCATCGTGGGGAATGAAAAGCTTCCTCCTCAGTTCCTGTGACCTCCTTGATGACCTCTGAAACTTGAACAAAAACTTCGCCCTTTCTCTTCTTGTTGGTACCCGCTTTAGCAACACTGGTGGATGATAAAGGGCTTGCATTCTGTGATTAAGGAGTGGCTTCTATATCCAACTTGAAGTTGGAAGCAAAAACAAAATGTTCCCATGAGATATCTTTCGTACCCAGTTCTTCAGAAACTAGCTTTTTAATCAATCCAGAGTGGAAGATGCTAGTATCCACATCCTTAGATTTGGATTGAATCCTGTCTGACATCTTACCTATGCTCCTTAGAAAATAGTAGGGAATATTCATTTCAATTTTACTAGTAAAATGCAGTAGAAGCCTTATATGGTACTGGTATAATGTGTTAAACCTCCCTTCACATGTAAAGTATCTCTGAATGATCCTCAATATTCTGTCAAACTGCTCAATCAGTTGATTCCTTGGCACACCTTTAGACAAATCACTAGCTTGATGTTTAGGCTTAAGGAAATCTTTGGCATAGATTGCATTCAAAGCCATGGCTTTAAACCATTTCGCACCTGTGATAGGGATTCATGTTGCAGCTGAAATAGAGGCCTCAGTCACCTCAAATTGTAAATTCCCTACCTTGGTCTTCCGGCCATCAAAATGTAAGGCGAACTGCCTTGTCACCTCAGGATGACCTCTTTGCATATTTTGGCAGAAAGAGAGGCATCCCACTCTTTGAAAACTTCTCTTGCCATGGGCTCTGTCTCAAAAAGATGCATATCCACAGGTTCAGTTCTAACTACCTTGCCCCCCTTGTGTGACTTGTTCATCTAAGGAGTCTCCATAGATTAGGATGAGATATTCTTATGGCTATGGGGTGGTAATGACCAGGAGGACCTAAAGTCAAGCTTCAAATGGAGAAAGATGCACTTTTACAAGAACTTCCCCTTAAACTAGACTGATTGCTCGTAAGCTAAAACTTGGTTGTGGAAATATCTCCCTTAGATTTGTGTAGGTATTGAACACTTAGAAAATGAGAGGGTACTCTGTAATTGGCCTTTTGAAACTGGGTAGAAAATTCTCGACTCAAATATCAAAGGAAGAAGGGGAGACATAGTGTGGTTAAGGAGCGCCTTTAGGTAGCACACTGTGTATGCAGAGGATAGAATTGTTTAGATGTTGTGAGCTCAGTAGCTATGGTGGGCAGATCTACCAGACTTTGACATACATGTAGTGAAATTTATAGGTTTTAAATGAGAGGAGACATGGATAGAATGGTGTGAAGAAAAGTCTCCTTCAACTATGCAAGCCTGATAATCCAAAACTCTGAGCGCTAACTCTCTTGGAAAATTTATGTGCAGAGGAGGAAACACGAGATACCTATGGAATAAACATGTGTTTGAAGGCTCAACAAGATTTCAGGACGAAGTCACGAACATCCCGGCCTCCGAATCTACCTCAACATCGGATTTGGCAACACTGTTGTCGACTGGTCAGAACTGGGAGTTTGCGTAGCGCAACAATCTTGAGTTTTTCAAAATCACAAACCGTTATAAGAGCTCGTAAATATGAGATCTTGAAGGCATCTTTTTAGCCAACTCCTGGCTTTGAAAACAAGGAAAATGACATCAACATTGTAATCATAACTCAAGGTGGAAAATGATGAATGGAAAAGGTGCTACGGGAACTCCTGATGAGTGGGTAGCACTCCATTTCAAAATATGATTGGAAAGGTAGGTAAAGGACAACAAGGCATGGCTACGAGGGCATGAATGAGGAAAATGGTATGGCAAATCAATCTAGTCATGGAGAGGATCGATCCTAGTGACAAATCATGAATGGGACCAAATTTTAAGTCATGAGAAAAATGGTCCTAAGTCCAAAACTCAAATGAGGATCAAAACATAAGTCACGACTCAACACTTTATTTATCAAGGGGGTCCTAACAAACACAATTTTTAAAAGGGGTGAAATTAAAAAATTAAAAGGAAATCTAAATTTAAGGCTTAGGAAAAGATGAAAACAAACCATAAAAACCCACGGCAACTTAGTGTGATAACAGGACCCAATGGTCAAATTGTATGTCTCGTAACTTTTGAGTGCAAAATGTGTACCACGGAAGACGGGATGATGGGAAAACTATGTAACATGGAAGAGTGTATGATGTGAGAGTTTGGTTGTAAATTTGTGTGTCGCGGAAGTCAGGGTGTTGTTTGCAGGTCACAGAACAATGGAAGTGCAATCTAGAGCCCGCCTACCTGGGAATCCGCGGTCGGAGAAGTGGCTAGGTATGGAATGGGGAAGCAGTCGGTCGAAGTCGCGATATAAAAGCACGAGTGAAAATGTGAACCCATGAGTCCGCCAACCCGTGAAACTAGACATTTTCGGAAAAATGACTAAGTAACGAGAAAGAGAAAGTACAGGGGAAAGAGAAACAAGAATTTGGTTAAGTATAGAAGAGGGAAAAAAAGGGCTAATATATTCACATCTGTAATAGATATCCCATTTCCTGGCAAGATCTTTTTTGCATGTTTATGGAGAAGTTGTATACTTATTGCATAGACTTGGAAAGAAGTGCGAAGGTGGTGGGCACATGAAACAACGACTAGGAATTGGAAATTGCCTGAACCCGCCAACCTGACGATCCGCAAAAGAGATTGCAAGAAATGGCCAAGTGTGGAAAGCAGTCGGACGAGATTCAAAATAGAGTGATAAGGGTTCTTGAGGAGACGTGAGGCCCCGATGGTCAAATTGTATGTATCAATTCTTTTGAGTGCAAACTATGTAACATAGAAGAGGGGCTGATGTAGGAGTCCGGAAGTCAATTTGTATATCGCCGAAGCCGAGGGGGTATTTGTAGGTCAAGGAACACTGGAAGTGAATTCCGCCTGTCCGGGAACCTGCAAGCGAAAAATTTGGGTAATTATGGAATTGGATGTTGCGAAAGAGATTCCAAGAAATGGCGAAATATGGAAAGCGGACCTACGAGCTTCAAAATGGGGTGACAATAGTTCCCTAGGAGACGTGAGGACCTGAAGGTCAAATTGTAGGTCTCAAAAATTTTGAGTGCAAATTGTGTATAACAGAAGAGGGTATGATGTGGGAGTCCGACTGTAAATTTGTATATCGCGGAGGTCCGAGTGTTGTTTGCAGGTCACAGAACAATGGAAGTGCAATCTAGAGCCCGCTTGCCAGGGAATCCGCGATATGAAAAGTGGCTAGGCATGGAATGGATAACGATCGGTCCGAGTCACGATATAAAAGCACGAGTGCAAATGTGAACCCGTGAGTCCGCCAACGCGCACATTGAGACATTTTCGGAAAAAAAGGACTAAGTAACCAGAAAGAGAAAGTAGAGGGGAAAAAGAAATGAAAATTTGGTTAAGTATAGAAGAGGGAAAAGAAGGGCCAATATATTCAAATCTATACTAGATATTCCATTTCATGGCAAGATATTTTCTGTATGTTTCTGGAGAAGTTGTATACTTATTGCATATACTTGGAAAGAAGTCTGAAGGTGGTGGGCACATGAAGCAACGACTAGAAATTGGAATTTCCTGAACTCGCCAACTCAATGATCTGCGAAAGAGATTCCAAGAAATGGCCAAGTGTGGAAAGCGGTCGGATGGGCTTCAAGATAGGGTGACAAGGGTTCTCGAGGAGATGTGAGGCCCTGACGGTCAAATTGTATGTATCAGAACATTTCAATGCAAAATGTGTAACGCGGAAGAGGGGATGATGTGGAAGTCCGGAAGTAAATTTGCATATCGCAGAAGCCAGAGTGTTGTTTGCAAGTCAGAGAACAATGGAAGTGCAATTTAGAGACCGCTTGGGCGAGAAAGCGATCTAAAAATTGGCAAGGTATGGAAAGGGGAGGCGCTCAGTCATAATCGCGATATAAAAGGATGAATGAAAATGCAAACGCGTGAATCCGCCAACCTGCGCAGCAAGACATTTTCGGAAAAAATGGCTAAGTAACTAGAAAGAGAAACTATAGGGGATAAAAGAGTGGGAAAATAGAAAGGTGGAGGGCAATTTTCGTAAGCGGGAATTGGTCTCAAACAAGCTCGATTGTTGCAAAACCATCATTTTCTAGTCCAATATTTTATCCACCTATTTGTTTTCTATTGTGCTTGTACCATTAAAAAGGGTGTGAGCAAATGCTTTGTTGAAGATTAGTTTTTATTGCAACTTGTGGGAGTAATTGTGTTTTTGATACATTCTTCCATGATTTTAACATATTAACTTAAGTATTGAACTTCTTGCATGACGGGTTGTTAGCATTAAAGCTTAATAATTGCATGTCTAGAAACAACAATGATGATCTTGAATTTTAATATTGTAGTTGATTTCATAGTCCCATTTGACTACAACCACCATATATAAGTGTTTTTATTTATTTGCGAACAAGAAATTTGGTAATTTCATTAATAAAGTAAAAAGGGCTCAATTAGAGGCCAGGGGATGGACAACTAATAAAATGTCCCCTTTCAAAGTAAAGGAATCAATGAAGCAAAAGGGAAATAAGAAATCGTTTGGTTAGCAAGGCTGAGATAAAAACAAAATTTCTAGGGCGAGGCCCAGACTTGCGCATTGTGATTTGGTCTTGCTATGTTCTATCTGCATTACGAATAGAATTGAATGTTGGTTTGAAACTATTTGAAATTCATTTTTTGTTTCCATAAAATCCTGATGGGATCGACACAATGCATTGTCATATCTTGTTTAAAAACTCCATATTAGATCAAATTACTTGAGCCAATACAATATTCAAGAACTACGAGACTCTTAAACAATGCCAATGAGAAGAGGTGTTAAATTCAACAAAGAAGCAACAACCAAGACTCCAAGGCAAATTTTTTAATAGTAAATCCATTAAAAAAAACAAAATAATGGGCAGTGTATATCTATCCATAGAAATTGGACCAAGTTCTTTGCACCAAAACATTGAACATATTTGTCATAAACACAGGCACATGATTTGCAACATGCAGGAGCCATAGAGATGCTCTTCAACATGCATACAAAACTGATTACCATGCTTTTTTTTAGGAAATCCTTGCATTCTTCTCCTCGAGAGGTCAATGCTCGCTGCCCCAATCTCAATATCTTGCAGAATACCTGAGGCGACAAAGAAACATGAGAGTGGTTCTGCAGTGGAATAAATCCTTGGCTTGAAGTTGGTGAACAACACTCCTTCTCCTGACGTTGGCATCGCTCCAACGTTGCACCCAAGTAAGAAAGCAACCCAGAATTTTTCAAATGCAGGAGGACATAAGAACCCATCTTCGCGATAAAATTGATAGTTCTCACAAGCTGCTCGTGAGGAAGACGATGAAAAACGTTGCAGGGAAAATGGAAGAGCCCAAAACTGAAAGTTAGGACATGCCAAGAGACCACCTCCTCACAGTCGAATACTTCAGGGACATATCCTACACGAGTAATTCCAGAGGCCCAAATTAGTCCATTCTGGGTTGAAGGATATGAGTAGTAGGAATATGCCTTGCACCAGTGGGAGTTCTAGTCCTCATCCCCTAAGATGTTAATTGTATATCCATAGAACATGAGAGTGGTCCCGCAATTGAATAATTTTTTGGCTTGAAATATATCTCTGGGAGCATCAATAGGCCATTTCCTTATAGTGAAAGACTTCCGCCAAAAACAAACTAATTTGGACCTCTGGAATTCCTTCTTTCGAGCTGCAAAGCGGCTATTGCGTTCAACGTCAATTTCTTTTCTGAAACCCCTTCTTTTGGTCTTGTCAGGGCCGTCATCGTCGATCCGGGAAGTGCCCCCCATTATGGTTGATTTCAATTTGGGTAGAGGAGTGGGAACAACATCTGCATTGCCATCATCCATTTATGTATCATCGTCCATCCGATCATCTTCTCCTGGCTCGAAATCGATCGCATCAACCTATGCGCTAGCCATCAATAAAGGCGGGCAGGCTATCTGAGCAGGCAGGGTTTCCTTGGAATTATTTGGCTTGAAATATATCTCTCGGTGCACCTAGGGACCATCTCCTTTTTCTCTCCTAGGCGGAGGGAGATGAGTAGTAATAATATTCCCTGGAGACTAGAACCTCTGGTCATCATGCCCGAAGGTGTTTACTATATGTGGACAAAACTATTGTCGAATTGCTGCCATAAGTTAACGAGAATTTTCGTTTTCTCTAGATGATGTTTGAAATGAAAATTCGGAAGGGATAATATAACCCTCTGCAAATCTTGGTTTAATGCGTATCAATGGAAGATGTCCTCGAGCCTTTCGCTGATCAATGACAATCTCCATGGTTCATGTGTAATGAGCCGTTACCATTAAATCTTACCAATTGCATATTTAGAAAAAAGTACGAAGGTGGCAGTGACGACGAAGAGCAATTAAGGATTAGAGATTTCGTAAAGGCGCCAATCGGACAACGCACGAAAGAGATTGCATCATGCTTGAAATGAATACTTGGAAAGGATAACACAAATCTACGCAAATCTTTGTTTAATTCATATTAATGACAAATATTCTCCAGCCTTCGGACATTAATGACAATCTTAACGGTTCCTGCATGATGAGTTATTAGCATTAAAGCTTAATAATTTCATATCTGGAAAGAAGTGCGAAGGTGGCGGGGATGGTGAAGAGCGATACATCATTGTACATTTCGTCAACCCGCCAAACCGCGAAAGAGATTCCAAGAAATGGCCAAGTATGGAAAGCGTTCGGGCGACCTTCAAAATAGGGTCACAAGATATACTCAGGAGACGTGAGGGGCCGATGGTCAAATTGTATGTATCCCAAATTTTGATTGCAAAATGTGTAACACAGAACATGGGAAAATGACGGATTTCGACGGTCAATTTGTATATTGCGGAACTTCGGGTGTTGTATATAAAAGCATGAGACATTCAAAAAAATGACACATTCAGAAAAATGACTAAGTAACCAGAAAGGGAAAGCAAACGAGAAAAAGAAAGGGGAATTTGGTTGCCAATTTGTAGATCGAGGAAGTCCGAGTGTTGTTTGCAGGCGACGAAACAATGGAAACGCAATGTTGAACTCGCATATCCGGGAACCCGCGATCCAAAAAGTTTGTTGAATATGAAACAGGGAAGCAGTCAGTCGGACTCGTGATATAAAAGTATCAGTGGAAATTTGAAGACTTGAATCTGCCAACCCTCACACCTAGACATTTTCCAAAAAATGACTAAGTAACCAGAAAGGGAAGGCAGATGGCAAAAAGAAAGGGGATGGTAATTTTCGGAAGCAAGAATTGGTGTAAGAAAGCCCCATTGATGGTCTTAACAGTAACTATGAAGTGCATTAAATAGGCGAACATGTTCTTCAATCAAGGAATAGATAAAGTGAGCCATGCTTATAGTTTCTAGGATGTGTTTGTATAAGAGAAGCATCAAAAAGCCGCAAGAAAATCAATTTTGGGATGTTTAAGTAAAGTTATTGTACTGTCAACTTCACCGCAAGTATAACAACGATGAATTTGAATTTTAAGACTAATTTGAATTTTAATGTCCTGTCTTTGATATGATAGTTCCATTGGACTTCACATAGTGTATATCCTTTTATTTCAAAATATTCCTAAAGATGAATTTTGCTAAGTTCATCGATCAAGGAAAAGTGCTAAAATGAGCCACATACTACATTTGCGATAGAGAGCTTATATTAAAAGGAAAAACATGTCCTGCATATTCTTTAGGATCATAGAAAAATTGCCAAGATCGTGAATGTATCATTAATTTTCTAGAACAAAGCATACAACCAAGAGCCAAGCAAACACCAAATGTATTGAAATTCTAGGCACAAGGAAACACATGAACACAAAAGGCACCAAGTGACATCCCACAAGGTTCCATAGAGCAGTACACATCGACCTATGCATCAAACAATTTGATATATATAAAAAAACACACATGGCATTGGTTTTATCTTACATCTGGTATATGCTCCCATGAGAAAATAACCAGGGCCATGAGATATGAACAAAATTTTGCCAAACACAAGACAACACAAAACCAGCGGAGCTTCGCCATTGTATCCTAGCTATAACCAAACCCCAAAATGGGGAACAAGAAACTTGCCGATTACTATTTTACCATGAAGCAAGATCACTATGGACATTTTCTTTTGATAGTGCCATGTTCTATCACTACCAGTTTTAACAATGCCAAATTTCCAATATTATTGGAAATGCCTGATGGTTCTGCCTAGAGGAGCAAGCTTTTTCGACGGTTCAAAGGATGGGTCTGAGTTATTTACAGTTGGATACTTTGTATGGGGTTTGTCCTCATGCTTCCCATTTATGGACTGAACAAACTTATGTGCGTGTACATCAACAATAAATGCACATGCCTGTATGAATTCCAATGCCCGAACTCCCCAATCTCTATAGCGAGTTCTGAAGATCTCAAGCTCATGTTTCAATCCATGCGTAGCCCTTTTTTTTCAATTAGGTCATCGAGAAAATGCAGATACCATACCATAAATGTATAGTTGGAGATCATCTTCGTTTTTATTTGGGTACCCAAAAAATGCAGAAATCCTGCCATGGCTATTTAGTTGGAAAACATTTTTCCAATTTGGGCACCCAAAAAGGTGCAGACTCCTCCAACAAATTCACAACCAGCCACCACTTTTTTTTTCATTTAGGCACCCCAACAAATATCCAAAATTCTTACTGGGAGATGCAAAAAAAAAATGAAAATAACAACAACGATTTCATTTGTAGTTAGATTCTCCTTGTTATTTCAAGTGCACAAAAAGAGACAAAATCTCTGGAAAGAAAATTTTACAGCCATAGATGTAAACTTCGAAGAACTCAAGTCCAACAAACATTCATCTGGGTATTGAAGAAAAATTACAGACACACACGAGTTTTTTTCGTTTCCTGTCAAAGCTTGATATGCTTTATTCATTCTTTTTTATTTTTTTGTCCTCATTTAAGGTAAATTTGCTATGTATTTGAAAGTCGCGGAACATGTAGACACTGTTTGCCTTTTTCTGTAGGTATGCTTCATATGGAAATTATGCTAACCTAGGAAGCACATCTTGTAACAAAGGTTGTCTAATTGTACAATATACGATTGTGTTTCCCACGGTTCAGATGGAAACATTGAGGCTATGTCTATATATGTAAGGGAATTTTTTATTGCATCGCAGACAATCAATTATATCATCATTTATGAAAGCAGAAGCAGAACCAGGAGAGTTGCATTTGGCACATACAGTCTCGAAGGGGGTCGAGTACGCATTCGCTACAACCAAAACATCCTCA
>SNQJ01S0008848.1:143058-155489 GCA_010110895.2 Picea sitchensis | reverse complement strand
TTAGGTAGTTCTCTGATATTTCTTCTCTGCAATGCCACAGGTCTGATCAAAATTGGATGTGACAAGTGGAATTTACGGTAACTTCCTCACAACTTGCCGATTTTTGGCCTTTCCAGGAGATCTCACTTGTATAGAATGCCCCGTACCAAATAATTGATATAAAATTATGAAAATTGCACCCAAAATACTACATACTGTCCACGATCCAATGTAACCAGTCCCACTCAATTTGGATACTCCAGCAAGAAGTTATGTTTTTTTTACCTGGAACACCTTCTTGAGGCTAATCAATAGGGCTAGTCAGATACCCTATCTTACACAAGGTGTATATACAAATTTATTATGACCAAGAATCTGAAAAGTTTACCACGGGTACTTTAATAATTTATGTAAATGGCCTCCAGAGGACAGGGTCTGAAACATTACAGAATTTGTTTTATAGCGAAAATTCCCCAATGACTCATTTCAGGATGATTCCAGAACCCTATATTGTACAGGATGTATCTCCAAAAGTATAAGGCCTCAGGAGATGAATTTTGAACCCAACGTACCTTGATCCGTCTACTAAATATCCTCCAAGAGGTTCCTTCTGAAACTTTGTAGAAAACAAGTTATAGCGAAAATTCCACGGTGTCTCAGATGTAGCAGCGAAACCCCAAGACCTTGAGCTCTGATACCATATGTTAAGAACCAAACATCAATATAGCATAGAAAAACCTCAGGAATAGTACTCAACGCCTTGAAAAAGAGATAATTTCAGATAATAAGCCTCTTCGAGGGGTAAATCTCCTTTTACCCCACTTAAATGTTCAAGTACAAGATGATTCAAAATGAATATGTCTCCTTGGTATATATAGGAGACTAGGAGGTATAATTACAAATAATGGCCTAAAGCCGACATAATTAAAATAACATTACTAATATAAATTATTACAAATAATGGCCTAAAGCCGACATACTAAAATAACATTACTAATATAAATTACAACTAATGGCCCAAAGCCGACATAAATAAAATAGCATCACTAATCTAATATGCCCCAATTAAGGGTAATGAGCCACAGTTAGGGCTTAACAAAGTTTGATACATCCGCCCACCATTGCTACTAAGCTCACAACATCCATGCAAGTCGTATCCTCTGCATGCGCAGTGTGCCACTTAGAGGCGCTACTCAACAAAATGCTTCTCCCCTACCTCATCTGACATTTAAATCAAGATGTTTATACTTGATTTCAAAGGCCAATTACAGGATATCCTCTCATTTTCCAATTGCTCATACCTGCCTACATCCAAGATTGGGATTTCCACAACCAGTTTAGCTAGTTAGTAACCAGTATGTTATTAAGAGAAGTTTTGTTCTCTTGAGCCTTGAATTTGGGTCCTCCTGGTTATCACCACTCCATAGCCCTAAATCTCTTATCCTAAACTATGGAGACTCCTTGAATGAAGAAGTCAGACAAGGGGGGTAAGGTAGTTAGAACTGAATCTATGGATATGCATCTTTTTGAAATAGAGCCCATGTAAAGAGAAGTTTTTTCAAAGAGTGGGATGCATCTTCTTCCCTGAATAAAAGAGGTCATCCTGAGGTGACAAGGAAGTTTGCCTTACATTTTGATGGCTGAAAGACCAAGGTAGGGGATTTAGAATTTGAGGTGATTGAGGCCCCCATCTTAGCTGCAACAGGAACTCCCTATCACAGGTGAGAAATGATTTAAATCCATGGCATTGAATGCAGCCTATGCCAAATATTTCCTTAATCTTGAACATCAAGATGGTGATTTGTCTAAAGGTGTGCCAAGGAATAAACTGATTGAGCAGTTTGACAAGATATTGAGGGTCATTCAGAGATACTTTACATGCGAAGGGAGGTTTAACAGGATTATACCAGTACTATATAAGGCTTCTGTTGCATTTACTAGTAAAATTGAAATGAATATTCCCTACTATTTTCTAAGGAGCATAGGCAAGATGTCGAACAGGATTCAATACAAGTCTAAGGAAGTGGATACTAGTATCTTTCAATTCTTGATTGATTAGAATGCTAGTTTCTGAAGAACTAGGTAAGAAAGATATCTCATGGGAACATTTTGTTATTGCTTCTCACTTCAAGTTGGATATAGAAGCCAATCCTCAATCGCAGAAAGCAAGCCCTTTATCATCCACTAGTGTTTCTAAATAAGGTACCATAAATAAGAGAAAGGGAAGAGTTCATGGTCAAGATTCATAGGTCACTGCGAGGTCATAGGAACCGAGGAGGAAGCTTGTCATTCTCCACGTAGAGATTTTTCACCCCCTCCTCCATTAGAGTTAGAAGAAGCCCCTTCTACTAATAAAACTATAGAAAAGAAAGGGAAGAAGCTACACTTATTCTCATCTCCTTCAATAGCCAACATCAAGGTCAAAAATACCTTCACAAGAGCATCTGATTCTAAAGAAGTTGTTGAAGAACAATCCCTACCAAAAGTATCTATCCTACATAAAAAGAAAGATAAGGGCCAAGGCATTAGAAAGCCTATGGAAAGAAAAGAACATAACCCCCGCAAGTAAGAAGAAAGGTAAGGGAAAAACATCTAGAAGTCTGGGATGAGATAGACAAGGTAATTCCTATACATCAAGAAGAGGAAACCATGAAAACACTTGTTGAGATTGAAACACGCCACTATCCCAAATCTCCCATTATCCATTCAAAATATTAATCGAGAAACTTAGAGATGTTAGGAATGAGGTGGCCCACTTGAGCGGGGTAATATGTCCGGGACAGGGTTAAGATGAAATAGTTCATGGATGGATACATCCACACCCTTGATCCAAGGTTTGTGAAAGAAGAAAGGCCCAAATTTCCATATAAAATAAAACCTTATAGGTAGAACAAAGGATTTCACCAAACGTAAAGCTCAAAAATAGAGTTGAAACATTTTCTCAAGATGAAGTGGCTCAAAGAACTTGTGGTAATTTTGGTTGAAGCTGCCATTGAAAAAGAGACACTAATGTTTCAAGGAGAGCATAGCTCCACTAGCCATCCCGCCACTACTAAAAGGAAGAAGCTTGTTAAATAAAAATATCCTCTTCTCCAAGAAAGAGTGTCGGTTAATGAAGTAGTCGGTGAAAGGGGAGCTCCATTTTGAAGATGGTCCCTCCTTTTTGAAGATAACCATTAGTAAAACACTACCTCCTCACACCCATACAAAGCCTCTAGTACTACTATTCATATTTTACGTATTATAAAGAATTAACCCCCACAAGCATTAGTGTATTATCTCTCAGAAGCTATGGCGCTACATAATAGTATATTTTTGATGTTCCACTAGTGTTATACCTACTATGTTGCCAAATTGCCTAAAGCTAATGGTGTTGATATACCCAAGGTTTCTACCCATTATTCACATGTTCAAGTGAAGGTGATGAAAATTGTGATGGCGCTACCAAAATTTTAACAAAAACCAAAGTGTGCACTACCTAAATTCACCTAATGCGAGACCAAGTTTGCAAAAAGACACACCAGAGTGGCACTACAAAATTCTCTACCTAAATTTTCATAGAGACTAAATTCTGCACAGAGCATACGAATATTTGGTGCTACCTATTTTTCTACATGTCTAGTTTTGAGGTTGCGCTACAAAGTCTAATGAAATTTGTCAAGGCACTACAAAGTGCACTACTCTAAGTGCTAACCAAAGATGATACCAACAGATACCAGGAATCTAGGAGGGTTGATATAACATCTTTTGGATAGCTGATGATGAACAGAATTGCAGAAACAACAAATGGCAACATGATGACAACCACACACCCAATCGGCTTATCACATGGAAACCAAGGAGGCTGTACATGAAAGGGGATCACTAGTTGAATATTGGTTGGATTAGTCACAACATTTTCCCATTTTTATAGCATAGGTTGTTATTCAAGTTGTTAGATGGAATAAATTTTTAGATATTTTCATGGGAAGGAGGCCAACTCGCACCTCCAACCATTGCCTCCCTTTTGTTATAAACAGATAGATGGAGACACTGATGAACTGAATTGATTGAGATATTCATACAACGCTTGATGAGATGAGGATAGACGATGGACAGAACTGAGGAGATGAGTTGACTTCCCATTCTTCCCTGTATTCATACTTACTCCCACTTACCGATTGAAGTTAGCTGCCATCCTGATTCCTCATGCATGCTAGCCCTGATTGAAAGTTGCCCATTATCATCCTGACTCTTGTCCATTTGACCCCTTCAAACTCTTTTTACATTCACATATAACCAATGGGTAATCGGGTTTGCCTTCTATGCAATCTAAGTGTGATTCCTAGTGCTAACAAAAGGTGCATACCAAAATGATATCAAACAAATCACAAGATTAAGTACACATTTGCATTTAAGATACAATTAGGGTTCGACTTCGGGGTATTACAATATTTATAAAGATGATGTCGATAAATGGTGGGAAAGAAGGTGCGAGACATTCATATAGCAAGACACCGAGTTGTGGCACAAAATATTAAGGGTTGTAAAAAGTGTTGTATTCTATTTAGAACCTATGAGGAAATAATATGAGATATTTTGGATCAGATTCCCTGAAGAGGTATTTCGGTGGTTAGAGGGGATGAAATAAGCACCATGATATAAATATCAAGTTAAAAGAAGATATAATTGAACCACTAAGGGTTTACCGTCTTTTAAATGGTTATATGACCATATCTCTCATGTTGTGTACTTTTGGGTGTAGGTTACATTGCAAGGATATATTATCGAGTTCACTACAAAGAACCACCAATCATTTTCAAATGAAGAATTTGTATTCAAAGAAGGAGCCATAAGAAGAATGTTTTGGGAAATCTCTCTTTGGATCAATGTTTTTCTAGTAGAAGAAGGGATGCTACTTTTTCCTTCAATCAATATGGTAGTGTAAGCCCCAAGAATCTGTGGAAGGTGATTGTGGGAGGGTTCATGAGTTATCATAAACAAGGGGTTTCTAGAGATAGGGGGCGATGAGAGAAGAATGAAAGAGATGAAAAAGAATTGAGGAGGGTTGTGGTTGTTGAAAAGAGGTGGAAGAGCAATATAAGAAAGGTAATTAGGAGACCTAATCAATCACAAAAGGAGATGAGTTGTCATGGTAGTCGAAAAATAGATTTAGAGAAGTTGAGAGAGTTGCTGAAACGTGGAAGGCTCGCTAGTTCATGGTTAAAGTAGATATTTGGTGAGAGAGGTGAAGTTTATGAAGGAGGCATACACAAGAAGGAATTATTTAAGAATGTAATGTTAATGTCTATTTGTGTAATCCTTTAGTCTGTGGAACCAAGTTTTAAGACAAACCCACGCCAACCAAGAGTCATTGGAGACCCACTTGCTTAGATAGAGCCCTTAGGAAGATCACATAAGGTTTTTGATATTTGGTTAAAACCATTTCCATACATATTGGATGATGAATATATCACTGGGAAGTTGCGAAATACAATCAAAGTATCCTTGAGAGATGAAGGAAACCAAGAAGAGTCTATCAATGTTAACCTTCTAGAAAGGAATTCAAGTAGGATACATATAAGAAAGAGGATAAATGGAAGAGAATTCATATTGAATACTCAAGTTGACGATTATTATATTAGGTATGTTATGTTGGACTTGCGATCTAATGCCAATGTATTTCCAAAGAAGAGTTGGGAAGAGATGGGAAAACCCAAGCTAGTATATTCTCTAATATAGTTGTGGATGACGAATCAATACTGCATTTACCCAATAAGAAGGATGAAAAATGTCGAGGTGTATTTGGTTGGTTTCAAAAAAATGGTGGACTTTGAGGTGACTAAAATAATGTGGGGGGGAATCCGTACCCAACTCTATTATGCATTAACAAGGCATATGAGAATTATGCTATACTAGATTTTAATAAATAAACTATGAGCTTTAAATCTGATGGAATGAAAGTGACTCATCCTGTATACCCATATCAAGGCCCAAGGTATACCGATCCAACAGATGAGAATTTCGAGAAGGATGTTTTGGATCAATTGTACACTATAACTGGAGGAAAACGAGTAGTTTACATTAATCCCATTGTAGATGGATCCATAAGTTGGTGAAGCATTCAGTTTGCAGACGAATATTGTGAAGTAGATTTTGATAATTAGAAAGAACGAAGGTATGAAAATTTCTCGAGGTGTTCACAACTATCAGGGGAGTAAGATGGATTGGAGATTAGATAGGTAATTATCCAATATATTATGGCACCTTGTATCTACACAATTTTCCCATTGATATGGAGGAGATGTTTTCAGTACAATAGATATCTTACACACTTGACATATCTTTGAGGTCATCCACATCTAGGTGGTGTACCAATAATAAATAAAATCTTTCTTCTTGTGTTTTATTGGGTAAATCAGTGAATTTGGACATAGACTAATCCCCCTAGATCCACCTAGATATAGAACAAAACATGACAGGACATTGCGCTTTACCTAGGCTCTAATCATCAAATTTACTACCGAACAAAAGACGATAGACATACCTTTAAATGTCACTTCCTTATGTCTTTGTTGTTCCTGTTTCACTCCGGTGCTCTTGTGATACTAATCCTACAGTGAGACAAAAACCAACCAAAGTGAAAGCAGAGAGAGTATAATCAATGACAACCTATGCATATGATCAAGGAATCATGCAATAAAATAAAGATAATTCTATGGGAAATAAACATGCCACTGTATTATATTAATAATAGGAAGAGAGATTACAACTAGATGCCTTGATGTCGTAAGCTTCCTTCCAATAGTTCCTTGCTTCCCACACACTTCTTGATCCAATGGATTCTGAGACTGTGGATCTGATAGCTACTCACAATCTATCTTGAGAAAGCAAAGCTCAAAGCCAACATAAATTTCCCAAGCTCCATCCAACTCAATCAAGCCAACTTTCTCCATGAGAGCTCCTCTCTTTTTATAAGCTGAAGAGGATAAGGTGAGGAGGTTAGGATGATCCCACTAAATCATGAAAGTGAGTAAGATCCAAAATATTCGAAAGACACCTCACCATAGAATATTATCCTTCTAGAAGCATCGAGAAAATGCTCATTTTTTCCACATACGAAGGCCATTGCGACCTAGCTATAGTGAATCCTACGGAAATTTTGCACCCTAGCTATAGTGCATCCTGCAGAAATCAGGCATTTCCACACTATAGCTATGGTGCAGCTCGCGGAAATCCTCCAAAATAGGGTTTTTACAGAGGAAAACACAACTTCTTCTCTCAAGGAAAGTTCTTCTCCCTTCTTTCTTCAGGAATTCAGGCCACTGACCTCTCTGAAGGAAATAGATAGGTTTACATCATTAACGATCATGAGGGCGAATAAACTAATGTGTAATAGAGATCCCCCCAAAGTATGAAATTAGAACAAAGTGATAGCTGAAATACTTTGTCGAGTGTGTGTAGGGAACAAGGAACACGTCAATTAGAAACTTGTCAACAAAAAAAGAAACATGATACAATAATATATCATCACTGAGGTAGGCATTCCCATACTCATGACATGTGAAGATCTATGTCAAATAAGATAGGTCTTGGCCACCAAACATACACTGTGGATCCATGCCATTATGACTCAAATCTGAACATAGCCACCAAAAATACATTGTGGATCTATGTGTTAAAGACTCAAATTTGAACATAGACATGAGACATACAATGTGGATCTATGCAACAATACAAATTGAATATAATCCGACACAATCTAAATCTGTGAAAAAAATCCAGGGTCTTCATCTCCACAACTCTATAATACGAATCTAACCATGTGAATACATGTGCTAAAGTCAAACATGGTAGAAACCAGTTGATTATCGATCAATGATGAGAACCATTAACAAGTGCAAGGGAAATCACCATTAATGTCAATGAATCACAAGGTACTCTAGTACAATCCAACAAATGAGAATTAATGAGTTGAAGTAGAACACTCGATGGAATTTCATGATCAAGGGTCAATAATGAAAACCCATTGTCGAAAGTGAGGAAACCTGTCATTGAGGCATACAGGTTCCAAGGTACCAATTGGTTTCTAAGTCTGATTCTTGGATAATGAGTTGAATTCGATAGGAAAAGACTCGTCACAGGAAGGCCTTAATATATCCTCCATCAATGACATGAAACAGGTAAAAAGATTTGATGTAGATCGGAGTAACAAGTGATTCATGACTGACTTAGGGATGGTCAACACAATAGAAAGCTTAAGGAATGCAGAAATGGCTGATGCAATAAAAGGCTTTCCGGGTTGAACATCTCTTTGAACATATTGACGAAACAACAACTATCTTGGAAACCTTGACTCAACAACAGGGATCAGAGACCAATTTCTAATCTTATAAAGGAGTATGATCAAGAGACAAGGAGATTTTCCAACCTATACACAAATCGAGTGAAAGGGTGTCATGTTCAAAAGAGACTCTTCCATGGAATACATGTTTAGACACAATTCTTTCCCAATTTTTCCCCCACCATTTCTGGCGAGTACCTCTTTATTTTTACGCAAGCTTGAGGAGGATAACATATGCTTGTTTATGTAAGCTCATCCTTCGGACAAGGCCTTCATATTATGTTTAACAAACCCTACGAAGGAGTGGTTCGGTCCCATATGGGCCTTTCGATGTTTGTTTAGCGAGTCCAAAGAAAGAAAACTTGGGGGTTTTTCATATTTAGAGAGTCTGAAAAACACTTAAAGAGACCTCTCTCAGTTCCTTTTTCGTAAATTAGTTTAATGAGACCAAAAGTGATAAACTATTTCCCATCAAACATTTCTTTCAAATATTTTTACAAGTGTGAAAAGAACAAGGTCGCTCGACAATCTTTTCATGTTTAGAGAGTCTAAAAAGAGCTTAAATGGAACTCTAGGGGGTTCCTTTTTCGTATAACCTTTACGAGTCCGAAAAAGTGATATAATTTTACTCGGTTACATTCTCATTGATTTATGAGCATGAGAAAGAACAAATACTAAGCTCGGTAACTTATTCTCATGTATTTACGAGCATGAGAAATAACAAAGACAAAGCTTGGGATTGTTTTCATTTTTATGCAAGCTTTAAAACAAAATAAAACTATGCTTGGACCTGCTTTCATTTTTATGCAAGCTTAACCAGAGGGAACTAAAGTGGTTTCATTTTTACACAATCTTGAACCATAGAAAACTATGCTTGTGAGTTCGCAACACATGGTTGGTACTGTTGACGGGCGAAATTGACCGCTCGTCAACTGGAGGAGTGGATCCGGTCCGGGGTTGTCTAAATAACCCAAGCCATTTGGATTAATCCACTCCGACGGGTTTAGCGGCTTCGTTATCCAATCTAAGTCCTACGAAAGTAAAAAGATAAAAAACTAAAGAGACTAACTAAATGAAAAACAAATAACTATTGAAAAGTATATACAATCTAAAATGTATTTACAGTTTTACTAACTAACATAATAGTAGTTCTACTTATTAAATATGCAGTGTACTGATATAATTAAATATCTATTATATAACAGTATTCATAAAATGCAAATTTTGATCGAAATCTACATAAATCATATATGAATTGACTTATGACAGCGACGCTGGTGTTTTTATTTTTTTATAACTTTTATAAATAGGAAATAAAATGGCAGCTATCTAGTTGATAACTAAAAATAACAATCTGCACTGTGTATCTAAACTACAGAAATGAACAACGAAACGTGTTTAGATTATAGGAAATTTATATATTAATTAAACTAATTAAATAGCACTAATAGACTGACATGTAATAGCGTTTTCTATTCGTCTTGTGCACAATATTTGATTTCGTTGTTTGATGGGGCCAACCCGCACTAGATTTTTCAAATGCTTCTCGTAAACAGGAAGCATTGATGCTTGAATACTAATGACAGAACAAGGAGGACGTAGCAACAACAATTTTATAATTTACAAATGATTACATTAAGATAAATCTCACTGCAAAGATTTGTATATAACTGCTCATTTAACAAAGAAGATTAACCTTCTGTTCATTAAATTCAAACAGGATAATTGATGTATGTAAAATGAGAGACATCACATATGGACACTATTTAAATCCCATCACATCAATCTGTAACAAATTATGATATATAAAGTATTCAAAAATTTGTTTACAAATTGAAATGAACAAAAACTTGAACAAAAGTATGATATATTGAAGCTAAAGCCATGCAAACATCTACTTTTGTTCAATTCTGAATAATCACCAATCCATAGTCTCTGCTCCCAAGCAGCGATAGTCTCTTTTTACAAAAATAATACATATATAAAGGCCACATGATCAAAACATTCTCTGTGGAAATTATCAAATCTGTTCCAAAAATCGTGGGGAATACAATCTCCCAAATTCCCATTTCTATGCAAAACTAACAGCCTAATCTAAAACAATGTAAAGAAATAGCATGTTCAGAGATGCCACTAGAAATCCAATCTCTTTTAGAATTCGTATGTACCTGAAAACGAAGAAAAATACATGATTTCAGATTGCATTTTAGTTAAAAAATCAACAAATTTGAATTTTAGTAACTAGCTTACAGAATCTCACGATTTTGTAGCTAGTTATTATTATAAACAGAATCGTGTTTTATTCATTCAATCAAAATAGAAATGGATGGGATTTGAGACAACAAATCCTATATGCTAATTCAACACAAACAAAATCATTTTAAAATCACTCTTGAAATACCATACCTCGGTTTCAGGGATTCGTTTTGATCAAGTTATTTTTGAATTGACAATGGCAGTTGCCACTTCTACATTTTTAAAGACAACAGAGCCTGTGGCCTTATAACTTGCTGACAGACTGCTTGAAAATCTTTGGATTGATCAAGGGTTCACA
Source organism: Picea sitchensis (assembly GCA_010110895.2). Lineage (NCBI taxonomy): Eukaryota > Viridiplantae > Streptophyta > Pinopsida > Pinales > Pinaceae > Picea > Picea sitchensis. The sequence goes on along the minus strand of SNQJ01S0008848.1, from coordinate 144,633 downwards.
GAAGGCTGAGGCACAAGGCTGGACGAGTGAAAGGGGTTCTGAGGCATAGGCCTAAAACGTTTCAACAAATGCAAATAGACCAAAACGCACCTTTCAACCAGAAAGAAAATCTGAGATTTGACCTCTAAAGGACGAGCTATATCTCTATAATGACCTAATTGCTGAGAAAACCACCCACGACAAAGGTAAAAGGGCTCATTCCAGTTCTGGGTTTTCAAGGGTTTGATCTAATTCAAAATCGTTTGCTTAGAATCGCTCATGAAAAAACGTGTCTCTGGGAGGCAATTATGGGGTTAGCCTAAGAAGTCTTCTCGGGCATTCTCATATAATAAAAAAGTATGGACACCATTGGGTTCAATTCTCACTATAGGAGCCATGGATAACAACAAGAAATCGACAGGGTATTCGGCGATAGGGTTTGACAGAAAAGAAACAGATCCATTTGCCCTGAGCTTCCCAACACAAAGCAAAGGCAAACCGAAATGCAAGGGTAGAGCGTTAATTCTATGCATGCGAGGATAGTGGTGTGATCAAGGCCTATGCAAGAACATCATATCGGGCTATACTTGGAAAGACACCTTGGTGTAATAAAACTCATAACAGTTTTAAACCAATATATGCATACCAGAAATTCGATCAATATGTCAAATAAACCATTGCCTATCCACGATTTGATCAATAAAATCGATATGTCAAATAAACCATTACATCAAAGATTTTATAAATCAAAACCACATTAACAATAATCAAATGCATAAATAGGTGGTGTTTTTATACATATGTAACCATTGGTGTGTTTGAGGCCAAGGAGTTATAACCATGTAAACAATTAGGTTCATGATAAACCAAGTAAACATTAAGCCTTTGATGTAATCACATGAATTCCAACTATGGGTTTTCACGCTTGCAGTATGAAAATGAAAATGAAAAGAAGGTACACAAAAAGTGGAGGATAATGGTGTCGTTTAATGAGAAAAGTTGCGACGAGTAATGAGTGTTTAAAAACCCTATGTGGGCAGCTTGTAAAAAATATAGAGATTAATATGGCTACCAACAATGGCGACACACTGGTAGAAGCAGTTATCTCTGCCAAACGAACAAGTCCAGATTAGGATAATCAGAAAAACTCCAACTCGAAAACTACCAAGAAACTATTTGAACATCATTATCAATCATAAAAAATTCCAGTTTCAGATTGCTTGTTATTTAAAAGACGAAAACTGATGGCAATCTTAACAAAAGAGAGTCACGATATTAAGGTTAAAATCTCCAATACTTTTGATAGAGCCATTGTTGCCAGCAGGCGTCCATAGCCTCGACAGGGGTGTCATGTAATGATCCCAAGCCAAATTCTTTCTTGGAATCACTAACTACTACTAATTTATTGAGTTATTAAGTGCATATAAGATTCATAAACACATGGAGATCACAATATATTCAAGATGTAGAATCACAAGAAAAGATCTGACCTTTTTATTATGAGCAATGTAAGATCAACACAATAGATGGTCGATCTGGCATAAACCTCAGATGGTCGTACAAGCAATAGATATGAGTTGCTACAAAATGCTCCCG
>SNQJ01S0008848.1:116922-143048 GCA_010110895.2 Picea sitchensis | reverse complement strand
CCCCTTAGTGTGAGACTATGACCTAGTGGGGGTGCCCAGGCCACTGAGTCTCCTCATCACCTCTCTAAGAGGTGGGGGACATTACATGTCATTTAACCCACTCTTATATCTGTATCCTGCCAAGAAGTTCCAGATCAGATCGAAGGACATTTAAGGTCAAAAGATTCCATATCTAAGAATTTTCATATACCTGACATTGCTTCGCTACCAGCGGGCCTGTTCAGTACCCCAGCGAAGTTATCTTGGCGTCATTCATGCATTTACCCACTGCCAGCAGACCTATTTAATATCCCAACAGGTTTACAAGCACTTCCCACATCTCTCTGAAGATTTATTTAATTTTAAATATATTTAACCGAGTGGGGTGACACTGAAAATCCTGATATTTTGAACATATTTTAATAAATTACAGACCTTGAGAGAATTTTTTAACTGTCCTTCATTAAGATCTAGTGACAGTTTGTTATAAACCGACCTTCGAAGGTAGGGAGACATCTTTTGAGTTGTTCTCTTAAGGAACAGGGACAATGTAAGAAGAAATTTTTATGGATAATCGTGAAAAGCTTCAGTTACAGATTGAAATCAAGAAACGCTTTTCAAACAACAAGCTTTCTTTAACATGGCTGCAAACTTCAGAAAAATATCATAATTGATGTTTTAACAATCTTCAGGAGAAATTTTTTTGTTCTCTTTGTCTGAAGCAGTTCATGGGGCAGGCATGTGTGTTTCAAAAGAAATATTGATAAGCATAAAAGGAAACAAAACACACCAGTGAAGAAAGATTTGAAAGAAAAGAAATCCAAACAAAAAAAAATATGTACAGAAGGTGCATCTGAAAACCTCATGCAACAAATCCCTTGGGAGACTGAAAGAAAGTAGGAAAATCCTTTTTGATGGGAAAACAGTCTTACTCGTGGTACCTTGGGTCAGGGTTGATTTAGATTTATTTATCTCTTTACTTTCCATTTAATATTTTCATGACGATACTGCATTTTTTGAAAATAAATATTCAACTAAAAGCAAAGAGAAAAAGATCAAGTGGACATCCCTGATAACAGTCGTATTATGGTTCTCATGGTGCACCCACTTGCGTTCATGACTGCATTATTACAAAGAGAAATAGTGAGAAATAAAAATGAAAGAAAACCTATTCCTAAACCTACCCTAACTATTAAACAAATCAGACTACTACGTGAAGTCATGTTTCCAATGTAGCCATCAGAGTAACTCTAATCCTTCAATGGAAACAAGATCAAGGATTACTAATAATAATGGTAATAGAAACATATCACACTTACCTTCATAATAATCATCTAAAAATGAAGTAAGCATGATCTTACCATTTCCTTGGATATTCTTGTTGTACAAAACCTCCATCCATTGCACAATCTTGTTGTGATAAGGGTCATAATGGCATGGGCGAGTGTAAGTAGGTTTGAAAAACTTGTCAAGATTACAAGGAAATGAAATAACCATTAGCCAAGGCTGAAATGCCCCATCCTCCTGAAAATTCTCTAAGTGTTCATTAATTTCTTCACATGGAGGATCTAAAAGAAATATGTCACACCTACTTCCAAGATACTTAGGTAAAAAGAAAGCAAGCACAACTTTGTCTTTATTATGAAATTTTTTTATATATGAATATTCAAGCCATCCTAAAATCCTGTCACAAAAATGAGGATGCCAACCATGACTCTGATGAAATGAATATATCAATGGGAAACTCATCATAGGAGGATTCATGCAATCAATTAGATCATTGGTTTGAATGTTTCCTTTGATGAGATTGATCATTTCAAAATGTGAAGCATAAACATTAAGATTCGAGCTAATTAAAGAACGAATATGCAACTTAGAATGTTTGATATCCATAATATATAATGCATTGTCTTTTTCAACAATAAACTGTGTAAAATCATCTCGCAACATGTCCTTTTCCCATGTGAGTGATGAAAGTGAACAAGCGTCAAATCCGGTTTTATCAATGTTATGCTTGGAATTAATTTCACCAAAATTTAGAATATTGAAAATATATGATTGTGGCGGAAAAGAGTAGGATGTTGTAGGCAAGGTGTCAAGTCCAACAGAGTCTAGGAAGAGATCAGGATATAAAGAATAAAAGGAATCAGACATAAGCACATGAAAAGAATCTCTTGAATTATGGTATTCTTAAGAGATTTCTCTTCACCTTCTTTAAAACCCTTACTCTGTTTTGGTGACGAATACGTCAACATGATATGATCATATGGATTTGCCTTTTGTGTGATATATAATTCAAAATTTATGTGACAAACATCTAGTATTTCTTGTGAACAAAGTGCATTTTGAGGATGAAGGTTTAAGGTTTCTTCTTCTAGTTGCATATATTCTTCTCTAATCAGTTTCATAGAAGTATTAGAACGTTCAATATGATTTTCGTCGCTTAAGTGTTCTTCAATGACTAATTTTAAATGTTGATTAGAGCATGAGTTACAAGAATGAGGATATTCACTTTGAGCCAGAAACGAATCTTCTTCCATACTGGTCGTAGACTGAAAATACAATGATTCAAAGGAAAAACCAATTTGGTTGTCAATAAGAACTTGCTCAATAGATTCTACCTCCCTAGCTTGTTCAACATTGTCGGAAGGATTTTTCTCTTCTTGCGAAGAAGATTGTTCTTGCAGTTGAGTGATAGGATTTGCAATTGGTTCTTCATTCATGATTGAATATGACTGGATGGAAGGGATGGAAGCATCATAGAAGAGATTTAATGCAAATGACATGTCATCGAGGTTAAATTTACAGAGGATATGATAAACTCTTGTCAAAAAGTCTTCTGAAGATGAATCGCCATTGATTAGCGAAGTATGAAATTATTCACATAATTGATCGAAATCATAAATTTCAAAAGCATCTAGAAACTCATCTACAAATTGAAACCAATAAAAAATGTGACACGCTGGAAAGGATTCAAACCAATGTTTAATCCGACCTCTAAAAGTAAAAGTGAAAAGTCTGCATAAAACTCTTAAATCCGAGATGTCATGTTTGATGCATTTGCACCAAAACTTGTTAAGGTGGTCCTTAGTAGATATATTGCCTCCACCATCAAAGGTGAGTTTTGACAAGCGAGAGACTGACTCATTGGGAACATTGGGTAATGAGAAGTTGAAAGCATGTTCCAACACAGTGATTTGGGGAGCCATGGGGCAATTGAATACATTTAAAAATAAAGGCTCCAACAAGGCCAGCTTGTCAGCCGACCCTCCTTCTAGCGCCATTTGTTGACGGGCGAAATTGACTGCTTATCAATTGGAGGAGTGGATCCGGTCTGGAGTTGTCTAAATAACCCAAGCCGTTTGGATTAATCCACTCTAACGGGTTTAGCGGCTCCGTTAGCTGATCTAAATCCTATGAAAGTAAAAAGACAAAAAACTAAAGAGACTAACTAAATGAAAAACAAACAGCTATTGAAAACTATATACAATCTAAAATGTATTTACAGTTTTACTAACTAACAAAATAGTAGTTCTACTTATTAAATATACAATGTATTGATATAATTAAATTTCTATTATATAACAGTATTCACAAAATGAAAATTTTGATCGAAATCTACAGAAATCATATATGAATTGACTTATGACAGCGAAGTTGGTGTTTTTTGATTTTTTTATAACTTTTATAAATAGGAAATAAAATGGCAACTATCTAGTTGATAACTAAAAATAACAATATGCATTATGTATCTAAACTACAAAAATGAACAGCGAAACGTGTTTAGATTATAGGAAATTTATATATTAATTAAACTAATTAAATAACACTAATAGACTGACCTGTAATAGCGTTTCCTATTCATCTTGTGCACAATATTTGATTTCGTTGTTTCATGGGGCCAACCCACCCCAGATTTTCCAAATGCTTCTCGTAAACAGGAAGCAGTGATGCTTGAATACTAATGACAGAACAAGAAGTACGTAGAAACAACAATTTTATAATTTACAAATGATTACATTAAGATAAATCTCACTGCAAAGATTTGTATATAACTACTCATTTAACAAAGAAGATTAACCTTCTGTTCATTAAATTGAAACAGGATAATTGTTGTATGTAAAATGAGAGACATCACATATGGACACTATTTAAATCCCATTACATCAATCTGTAACAAATTATGATATCTAAAGTAGTAAAAAATTTGATTACAAATTGAAATGAACAAAAACTTGAACAAAAGTATGATATATTGAAGCTAAAGCCATGCAAACATCTACTTTCGTTCGAGTCTGAATAATAACCAATACATAGTCTATGCTCCCAAGAAACGATGGTCTCTGTTTACAAAAATAATACATATATAAAGGCCACAGGATCAAAACATTCCCTGTGGAAATTATCAAATCTGTTCCAAAAATCGTGGGGAATACAATCTCCCAAATTCCCATTTCTATGCAAAACTAACAACCTAATCTAAAACCATGTAAAGAAATAACATGTTCAGAGATGCCACTAGCAATCCAATCTCCTTTAGAATTCGTATTTACCTGAAAATGCACAAAAATGCATGATTTCAGATTGCATTTTAGTTAAAAAATCAACAAATTCGAATTTTAGTAACTAGCTTAGAGAATCTCACGATTCTGTAGCTAGTTATTATTATAAACAGAATCGTGTTTTATTCATTCAATCAAAACAGAAATGGATGCGATTTGAGCCAACAAATCCTATATGCTAATTCAACACAAACAAAATCATTTTAAAATCACTCTTGAAATACCATACCTCTGTTTCAGGGATTCGATTTGATCAGGCTATTTTTTAGTTGACAATGGCAGTGGCCGCCTTCACGTTTTTTAAAGACAACAGAGCCTGTGGATAGACTGATTGAAAATCTTTGGATTGATCAAGGGTTCCACAGAGGCTTGAGTCCACAAGGTTGGGCCGAGGTGAAAGGGTTAGAGCCGCAGGAGGCCTAAAGCGTTTCAACAAATGCAGAAGCAGACCAAGCACCTTTCATCCATAGAAAATATATGAGATTTGACCTCTCTAAAGGACGAGTATATCTCATTAATGACCAATTTACAGAAACCTTTGAGAGGAAGGTAAAAGGGCTCATTTTAGGTTATGGTTTTTCAAGATTTTGATCTAATTCAAAACCGTTTGCTCAGAATCGCTCATGCAAAAAAACGTGTCTCTGGGAGTCAATTGTTGGGTTAGCTTTAAGAAGTCTTCTTGGGCATTATCAAAAGAAACAATAACAAAGTTTGGACACCGTTGGGTTCCATTCTCACTACAGGAGCCATGGATAACAAAAATAAATCAACAGGGTATTCGGAGATAGGGTTAGAAAGAAAAGCAGTCATTTGCCACGAGCTTTAACTGAAAACAAGAGACCCGGAAATGCAAAGAGGCCGAGCATTAATGTTATGCGTGCGAGGATAGTGGTGTGATCAAGGCCTATGAAAGATCATATTGATCTGTACTTGGAAAGAAACCTTGGTGTAATAAAACTCATAACAGGTTTAAACCAATATATGCATACCAGAAATTGATCAATATGTCAAATGAAAACCATTGCCTATCCGATTTGATGAATAAAATCGATATGTAAAATAAACCATTACATCAAAGATTTTATAAATCAAAACCACATTAACAATAATCAAATGCATAAATGGGTGGTGTTTTGATACATATGTACAAATGCATAAATAGGTGGTGTTTTGATACATATGTAACCATTGGTGTGTTTGAGGCCAAGGAGTTATAACCATGTAAACAATTAGGTTCATGATAAACCAAGTAAACATTAACCCTTTGATGTAATCACATGAATTCCAACTATGGGTTTTCACGCTTGCAGTATGAAAACGAAAACGAAAAGCGGGTACGAAAAAAGAGGAGGATACTTTTGTCGTTTAATGAGAAAAGTTGCGACGAGTAATGAGGGTTTAAAAACCCTGTGTGGGCATCTTGTAAAAAATATAGAGACTAATATGGCTGCCAATAGGTACTTAGCCCCCAGCTTAAGAAGGTAGTGGATCAACTTCAGTATGAAGTCAAGAAGCTGGAAGCATTTCCCCCCAAGATTCATTTTGTCCAACTGTAAAGGTAGAGGAAAGGAAGCTTCAAATACTAGATGAAGGACTTGACTCAATAGAGAGGGGGAAGTTGTTTCATGTTTAACGAGCTTGACATGGTATAGGAACTATGCTCGAGAATCCAGGTTCAATCCCTAGATCACTATTTCATTTTTAAACGAGCTTGACACAGAAACAAGAACTATGCTCGTAACCTCTGTTTCATTTTTTAATGAGGTTTCCATATAGAATAAAATCTATCCTCGTAACTGGTTTCATTTTTTAACGAGCTTGAAATCAGAAAACCATGCTCAAAGATGGTTTCATTTTTTAGTGAGCTTGAAATAAAAAAATAAAAAACATTCTCAACACTCTTCTTGATCATGTCTTCCAATAGGACAATGCTCTGGAAGGACACCATGTCAAGGGACAAAAATCGGTCATGGATTCTAAGAGATCTTCATTTGATGGAAGAAACACACTCTAGAAGGAACACATGTTGAGGATCACGAGAGGGGTAATGAGGTCATGCTCCAATAGCCATATCAAAGAGGTCACCATGTCAACTACCGGATCCAAGTCATTGTCATCAAAAGTGGAAGTCATGGGAGACAATGCCACATAATTTACTTGTGGCAGGGGTGATACCGTTTGCATATAAGAACCACTAAGGGAGGTTATCCAATCAAGAACGATGAAGCAAAGTTGATCAATAGTCACCATTCTTCCATCGTGTGGGAAAGATATCACATGGAAGAGAGTGGACACAATAGCTTTCATGGCATAGGCATAATTTTGCCCAAGGAGTAAAGAAAAATCCAAGGGGTCTTGGACTACCATGACAACAATAAAGATAACTTTCCCTCCCAAAGTTACAAGAAACTGAGAAATGGTCCCTAAAGGTTGACTGGTTCTTCTATTAAAAGATAATAGATTCTGCGTGACCGGGGCAAGCTCAGGACAACCCAAAGCTTGCCAAGCAAAAGAGGACAAAATGATAACGGATGCACCTTCATCTATTAGTGTCTGAGGAACATTCCAAACACAAACCTTCACTCTGATCTGGAAAGGAATGTGAGAGGGAGGACGAGGTCCAGTTATCACACCCCAATCAAAACAGATGGCCTCATTACTTGGAGGGGGTTCCATGAGAGAAGGAGGAATACCCCACGACATGGTAGAGTCTGCATCAACGATAAAAACGTGGGCAGTATCAGGTTTACTCTCGAGCGAGAGAGTAGGATCAACTGATAATGACATCAAATCGACCACTTGGGTTCCAGTCTCCAAGGGGAGAATGGGGTCGACGGGTGGAAACAGATCGACCACTTGGGTTTCACTCTCTAACGAGAGAGTGGGATTGATCGAGGATGGGATCGAATCAACCACTTAGGTTTCACTCTCTAATGGCATATTGGGGTTGACCAAGGATGGGATCGGATCGACCACTTTTTCAACTGGTTCAACTAAGGACGTGGCCAGGTTGACGACATGATCAAACGGATTGACCAACAAAGGGGCCGGATTAATCATTCCATCAATTACATGTGGGTTGAGAGTAAGCTTGCGATAAGAAGTTCTAAGTTGAGGATGAGGGACAATCATGTCTTCCAGTAATTTCGAGGCTTCATCCATACAAGGGAAAAGGTGAGTTAGATGACGCCCTTTGCATAACATACACGGGAACTTGGCTCTACTTTTTTTCTTCCCAATGGTATCTTGACTAGTTGACAGGAGGTCATCAACATGTTTTTCAGAGGCTGACAACATGGGTGGGCGAGGGTGTGTAGACCATGATTCTATAACCTTGGATAGACCAGGGAAATATTTAAGAAGATGGATACCCTTTCAAATCCTTCAAGGGTACTTGGGCTTACAGGTTGTTTGGGTGATCTTGACATCATCAACACTCCCAACACGATTAATAGTAATTGGTTGTTTTCCAACATGTCTGGTAGTGGTTGGAAGTATGGATCCTTGTTTATTTTTCTTCTTCTTATTCTTCCATTTCTTCTTCTTCTTCTTATTTCGTTTCTTCTTCTTCTTATCCACCGAGTTACTATCTTTAGATATTTCACTCAGCGAAGAAGAGGAAATGGAAGAAAACCTTGCAATTGAATAAGGCGAAGAAGATCTTACTGGTGAAGAAGGTGAATGATCAACATGAGGTTGGCGTTCTTGGGGAGAAGTGCTTACAAATGAAGCACTAACTGCATTTGGGACTACCTGAGTGGGAAAAAACCATATTGGTAATCCAATTGTGAGACATGGAAGGATCAAAGTAGCGATGTGAGGAGGACCAATGTTTCCATAAGAAGGAAAAAAAAAAGGTTCCTTCATTAGTCATTTCGGGAACTGACACCATTAAAAACAAAAATCCAATCTAGAGTCTACTAGGGAAAACAAATAGCACATGCTAAAAATCTAGTACGCAAGCAAGCAAGAAAAACCTTCTCACAATGAGCACACTAGTTGGTGATGAAATCCAACGTCGTAGGAACAAAATAAGAAGAGGTTGAGATAGAGCGGGTGGAAAATTTACATTGATAACCTTCTTAATGGACTTACGCCTTGGTGCAAGCTTCCACACAGTAATTGTGGATTTACTCTCCAAGGAGCCCGAGTGAGTTTGGCCAATGCCGATTCCAGGTACCGTGAAGACTTGCCCCTCCACAGTCACCTTGTGTAAAGATCCGAAAGAGATAGGCCACTAAGGTTACCAACTTCTATAGTGATGCCTGGGGAAACAGTCGACAGTCCAATCCATACGCAAGGACAGGGTATCTAGCCTGAAATCAACTCAAAAGGATTCTACTCATCATTGTGGGTATACCTCTCAAGAAAACCCCTTAATACGCACAACCTCTACACCAAGACCAACAAAGCAAGGTGAGTAACTCTGCTAGTCTCAATGTGACCTCGTGATTGACCCTCGTGTGAGAAGGGCTTCCCAGGACAAAATATAGCAATTGGATTCAAACTCTCCCTATCACAAGATTCTATGTTTGTTTGCAAATTTGGAAAGTTATCTTTCACACCTATTCCAAATCCCTACAACTAATCTAATGTAGTTTTGCTACCAGAAAGTATAAAAAAATGTCTAATCAATTTTTTTATAAGCGCTTTATTTTATGGTTGTTGTTACTCAAGAGGAAAATGGTGTGAACAATATGGTGTTTTGAACGACTCAAAAGTTATGTAAAGAGATGAAGATGAAATCTTTTCATTTCGATGAAAGTTATGCTACAAGAAGGAGAAAACATTTACCATTCCCATATGCACAATGTACCAAAATCTTAAAACTCATCAATATCAATATTTCCAAGAAATGAGACAAAGGTACTGTACACCAATACAGGATTCAGAATTTAAGACCAAGAATCATGCAATTTCATTACCTCAAATGCAAGGATGTCCCCAAGATTAGTGCAAAGCAAGAAAATTAAAACTTTGTTTCAAAGATAACTAAAAGCAATAGCCAATAAAAGCAACCCAAACAAATTTTCTCTTTTAACATGAATTATTCAATAAAAGAAAAAGAAGCTCTTTCACCAAACAATTCTAAAGAAAAAATGATGCTTTGTAACTGAAAGACACTCAAAGCAAGAGACCAAATCATTCAAAAGAAAACAAAGAAAAAATGAGGCAAAGATGGCCGAAAGAAGATTTAAAATTTTCAAGTAGACTACAATCATACCCAACAACTCACCCCAGAACCATATCATAGATCTGGACAGGGAAAACAACCTAAAAACAATTTTTTTCACAATTTTCGTAGGCTGGAAGACTAGCACAGTGCGGAAATCACTGATTTCCATGGGACATATATGGGTAGGGAGCAACATTTATGCACTGGTCAAAATAGGTACGGCATGAAAATCCTAAATCTCTGCACTATCCCTCAAAGCGGGGTGTAGAAATCAAACAAAAATGGAAAAAATTAAAAATTGAGAAGATTTTCCAATGAAGTTTAACAGTCAGAGAGTCAAGCTAGATCTTCCACTGACTCATAAAACAGAAACCAAGCAATCAAAGCAAGCAAATAAGGAAAACTAGGAAAACATTCGCTTCCCTAGTGGAGTCGCCAATTTTGTTACTAGGTAAATCGGTGAATGCGGACATAGACTACCCCCCCTAGATCCACCTAGATCTAGAACAAAACATGACAGGACATGGTGCTTTACCTAGCCTCTAATCATCAAAATTACTACCGAACAAAAGATGATAGACATACCTTTAAATGTTGCTTCCTCATGTCTTTGTTGTTCCTGTTTCGCTTCGGTGCTCTTGTGATACTAATCCTGTAGTGAGACACAAACCAACCAAAGTGAAAGCAGAGAGAGTATATTCAATGACAACCTATGCATATGATCAATGAATTATGCAATAAAATAAAGATAATTCTATGGGAAAGAAACATGCCACTGTATTATATTAATAATAGGAAGAGAGATTACAACCATATGCCTTGATGTCGTAAGGTTCCTTCCAACAGTTCCTTACTTCCCACACACTTCTTGCTCCAATGGATTCTAAGACTATGGATCTGATAGCTACTCACAATCTATCTTGACAAAGCAAATCTCAAAGCCAACATAAATTTCCCAAGCTCCATCCAACTCAATCAATCCAACTTTCTCCATGAGATCTCCTCTCCTTTTATATGTTGAAGAGGATAAGGTGAGGAGGTTAGGATGATCCCAATAAATCATGAAAGAGAGTAAGATCCAAACCATTCAGAGGCCACCTCACCATAGAAGCTTCTCCTTCTAGAAGCATCGAGAAAGTGCTCATTTTTCCCACGTACAAAGGCCACCTAAACCTGGCTATAGTGCAACCTGAATAAAATTTTCACCCTAGCTATAGTGCAGCCCACATAAATCTTCCAAAATAGGGTTTTTACAGAGGAAAACACAACTTCGTATCTCAAGGAAAGTTATTCTCCCTTATTTCTTCAGGAATTCAGGCCACTGACCTCTCTGAAGGCAACATATAGGTTTACATCATTAATGATCATGAGGGTGATGAAAATAATGTGTAACATGGGATGAGGTAAATCTCACCATTCAATACCACTTGAATCCTCCATTACAAGTCAAGCAGTCTAGTAAGGATCAGAAGCTAGAGTTAGAATTTAACTCTAGAATCATACGACGGGTTATTTGATCCAAGGAATCATACTGAATATTGTATTGGGGTATGTAAAGTTGTGAAACTACCTTCTCAGTTCTGTGTACACTAATTTTTCCATTCTTTGTGAAGCATTTTGAAATCCTGGTATGTGCATGAGAAAAATAGATGAAAAACTCCTTGATAGAAGGTGCTTAAAGGTGAGTTTTTCCAATATTCTCCTTTTTTGGTAAGTCTTCTCAAATCACCCTAGTATTGCAACAAATCAAGCAATTTTTTTTTACTAATGAATAGAAAACCAAATATCCAGTCACAATATGCTATAAGCATGAGCATCTACTTCGATATAGATTTTACCCTTTCCTTGCAAGAGTAACCATGACCCATAGTAAGGTTGATAAATTCCTTGAAGACTTCAAAGACCTAGAGGAACTTGGACACTTAACATTTAAGGAATCTGTAGGAACAAAAAAAGTTAAAAACATTATCTCTGATCATGTGAGGAGTTCATATACTAAACCTATGAATTTGTGTAAAGTGAAAATAAGGAGTGAGGAACATCCTAAAATTGATTATTTAGGGGACTATTGGGATGAACATACCATGAAAAAGATCCAAGCTCTATTGTGGGAGTATGAGGATTTATTTCCTAAGTTTTTTTCAGAACTAAAAGGGATTAAGGGAGATATAGCAGAGATGAGGATAGAGCTCAAGATTGAAGTGAAGGTAGTCTAACATAGTCCATACTTCCTAAATCCTAGAGTCAAAGAAAAGGTTAAAAAAGAGATCGATAGAATGCTTGCAGTTGGGTTGAGTTTTCTGGTGGACGAAGTTGAGTAGATCAATCCCATTGTTAAGAAAGGTATTGTCGATATAATATTTTTCTATGACTACAAAAGCTTGAACTCAACTTGCATACATGATCCTTTTTTTATTCCCTTCAATGTTGAATTACTAGATTAGCTGGTTGGAAAGGAAGCATACTCCTTTACAAATGGATTCTCAGGTTATAATTGGGTTAGAAATGTAGAAGAGGAAAAAAACAAGACTACCTTTACAATTGAGTGGGTTTCTTTTTATTATAATGCTATTCCATTTGATATGAAGAATGCCCCAACTATCTTCTCTCGAATATTTATTGATTCTTTTTATGAATTTATTCAAAAAGTTCCTTGAATTATATATAGACAACCAGTCCATGTACATTCTATTGAAGGAACATATATTCCTTCTTGAATTTATGTTTGATTGGTGTATAAATTTACAAATCTCCTTGAATATGAAAAAGGAGCATATTTTCCGTGTCGTTTAGAAATTTGTTGTGACACATTCTATGCACAAAAGAAGTTCTAGTAAGCCCTATGAAAGTTTTTATTATTCTCAATATGCCTCCACCTACAACTGCTAAATGGTTGTGATCCACTCTAGTGTTGATGATTACATATGCATGAAACATCCTCCAGGAAACAAACTGAGTGAGTCGCCCTGTGAGAGAGCCCATGATTTGGGTGTGCCCATGAGATGGGTGTTTCTTTCCTCTCTGAGATGGATATGGAATGTTGTGTGCCCCTGTGTAGTAAATATTCCCATGAGTTGGGTGTGTCGTTCTCTCTGAGACAGATATGGAACATTGTGTGTCACTCAGAAGGGAATATGCCCATGAGATGGGTCTATCATTTGAGATGAAATGATGTGTAACCCTATGAGGGGTGAAGGAGCCCATGCGATGGGTTTACTTTTCGCCTCTATGTAGAGAGTTGAGACGATGTGAGACTCTAGATTATTCTCTTGTGATACTCAGTGAGATAGAGATATGTTGAGTAGGATGTCCATGTGGCTGAGAATAGGTGGACATGATCCTAGTGGCTGAGCACTAGTGAGTGTGTGTCCAGATGATTCTCTTGTGAGAATTAGTGAGATAGAGATTTTTTGACTTGAACATCCTTGTGTCTGAACATAGGTGGAGGTGCCCCTAGTGGGTGAGCACTAGTGGGTGTGTGGGATTCCTTGCTATATTGTCTAAGAGTTAGATTTACCTGTAACCATAATTGTGATGTAAAGGGTACATGTTGGCCCCACCATAAAGTGAAAGATAATTAACATAAAAGATAATTAATATTGTAATTATTAATTATATTCTAAGTTATTTATGCCAGCCATGTTGTGCCAATAGAAATCAGTTTTAATGTGTCCAGTCTAGTATAAATAAATGTGATTTCCCCATTGAGGAAACACATAACTCACATGTAATTTTGGAATTTCAGCAATTACATATTCTAGGGATGAAGTGTGCACCTCTCTTGGGTGCTAGATTGGTTTTTTATAGCACCCTTTTGTGTGATACGTCTATGGTGTGGGAGGAATTTCTCTTAAGAATATAGCAAAGGATTGTTGGGTTTTCTTCCCTTGTCGAGAAGGGTTTCCCAGTATATTTCTTGTGTTCTTGTGCTTGGTATTTCTTCTTGTAATCTTGGTTATTGCAGCAATTGTGAATGGTGTAGCTACATTTGTTTATGGTTCAAGTAAATGCTAAAAATAAAATAAACATCATGCTTGAGTCTAGCATAGTGAAATTTCAACATGGTATAAGAGCATAGGTCTTGAAGAATCCATTGCACAAGCCTTCAAAGAAATCCATCCTCTTTTGCAGAATCATATGACCCTCCTAGGGTTTCCAGAAATTTCGTATGACCCTCACTCTTTTTTAGTTTCAACTCTTAATACTTGGACGCTGCGGACAAATTTGGCATAAGAGAGTACGACCTCCTCCAACTCACCTCCAGAGACTCTCAAAGTGAAACTCCTAGAATTTTGAATTTTTGTCCCTAGGGTTTCTAGGGTTTCACAATTTTATGAATATATTTGGTTTTAGGGTTTCTACAACTTATCGAAGGATATTTTCATCTCACCAATACTCATATGACTCTCCTAAGGCTTATTGTTGGTTGGCATAAGTCCAAGAAAACCTAGGGTTTCTAGCCTAGCCTAGCCGTTAGGTTTTCTATTCCAGTTGACAAGGGTTTGTAAAGAATCTAAAAATATGATGAACAGATCTATGATGGAAGACAAGCTTGATGGATCAAGCAAATTCAGTTCTTGGAAGCCAAGACTCTAGAGAGATGAAGACATGAAGATTTCAACACTCTCAAGTATGGTCCCTACTAATTATGATACTTGGTTAATTGATAGTGTTGCCTCCAGGCACATGACCTGTTTTAGAGATCACCTGACTAATATTGTTAAGAAAGAGACCAATGTACATGTTGTCCTTGGAGACGATGCCAGATAAAATGTAAAGGGGTTGGAACTTCTACCTTCCAACTAGATTCTGGCATGAAGATTTAGCCAAGTGAAGTATTATATGTACCCGGGATGAAGAGGAACATTGTCTCCATTTCTTCCTTAGAATACAAAGTCTACAAGGTTACCTTTCTGAAGGAAGAGCTATTTGATGGAAAAAAGAGTCACATATAAATTCTTCTAAAGTAATTGATGTTCGAGAAAGAAACTTATACAAATTGACCATCGGACCAGTCTAGGCCTTGCTACATGACACTATCAGCCTGAGTGAGCTATGGAATAGTAGAATTTCTCATTCATTATAGAGCTCTCCCAAGTCTATGGAAAATGGTAGCAGGCCTTCTAGACATACAGATTCAACATAAAGGGGTTTGCAAAGGTTGTTCTCTTGGAAAGAATGTTAAAGGGTCCTTCTTGAGTAGTGACAATTGATCTAAGGAAATATTGGACTTGATACATTCAGATGTGTGTGGGACAATGATTGTTTCCTCCCTAAATCAATATTTGTACTACGTAGTATTCATAGATGATCACTCTCACAAAAATTGGATTTAATTCTTGAAGAATAAGGATGGAGTCCTTGCAAAATTTCTAGAATTCAAAAATTGGGTCGAGAACCTGACTGAAATAAAGATCAAGGTACTAAGATTAGATAATGGAGGAGAATATACCTCCAAGGATTTCAGAAATTGCTTTATTGAAGTAGGGATCAAGAGGGAGTACACAGTTCCTTACAACCCTCATAAAAATGGGGTTCTAGAGAGGAAGAACAGAACTATCATCGAGGAAACCAAAGAAATGATACATGATCAGAGTCTACCTATGAATCTATGGGCAGAAGTATGTATGAAAACAAAATATGTTCAGAATAGGAGTCCTCACCAGATCCCGAAGAACATAACTCCAAAATAAGCCTTCACTGGAGTGAAGGATGAGATTGGACACTTCAGGATATTTGGGTGCCCAATATATTTTAATGTACCCAAAGAGAAGAGATCCAAGATAGACCCTTCAGGGACAAAGGTTACATTTATGGGATACAATGAATCTTTGAAGGCATATTGAATCTACATTCCTTGTCAGAGACATATTGAGATACGCATATATGCTACCTTTGAAGAAGAAATATCCTTCCAAATATCTAGAGAATCTCAAATGGATATTGATAATGAGACAATACCTTCGAGTTGAACCAGTTGTTCCAGTTGATCCAGTTGCTCCAATTGATATGGCCAACAACATTGAATTAGGGTATAAAAGGCATTCTCAGGCTCGACAAAATCTACATGAGGAAGAGGTACATGCAGCCCTTCAAGGGACATCCCGAGAGAGAAAGAGACCAAAGATATTTTTGAGCTACCTTTCAGCCATGAGCCACATCATTGACTTTGAGCCTTATTTTCATGGATAAGATACAAGTGAACAGGTATGGAAATATTCCATGACAAAAGAATATTAGTCTATCTCGAAGAATTATGTATGGAATATTGTTCCAAGACTAGAAGGGAAGTCTATAGTGACTTCCAAGTGCATTTATAAAATCAAGCATGCAGTTGATGGAAGTATCAAGAAATACAAAGTGATATTTGTATCCATAGGGTTATCAAAAGTAGAGGGAGTTGACTATGATGAGACATTTTCTCCAGTATCATGATACACTTCCATTCGTTCTATCATTGCACTAGTTGCATACATGGGTTGGAAACTACATCATATGGATGTAAATATAAGCTTTCTCAATGGTGATATTGAGGAAGAAGTTAATATCGAGAGTTTAGAAGGATTCTGGATACACAATGAGAAATGGCATGTGTGCAGGTTGAAGAAAGCCATGTCTGGTCTAAAACAAGCACCTCGTGCTTGGTATGATAAAATGGATGGACTCTTGATGAGTTTGGGCTTCAACAAGAGTGTTGTTGATCCAAACCTATATTATCACATTGTTGGAAATGAGTGCTTAATATTGGTCCTATATGTGGATGACATATTCCTCACTAGTTCAAAGAGAATCATTGATGAGTGCAAGCAAGCATTGACTGGTAAATTTGAGATGAAGGACATAGGTATGATGCACTACTTATTGGGACTAGAAGTATGGTATAAGACTGATGATATTTTCCTAAGTCAAGGAAAATATATAGTGGAGATATTGAAGAAGTTCATTATGACAGAATGAAAATCCATGCCTACACCAATGGTGATGGATTTGAAGAAAATGAATGATACTGGTTCAATAAAGATTGATCCACACTTGTACTGACAACTCATTGGATCACTCATGTATCTAGTTAACACCTGACTTGATATATGTTATGCAGTGAATGTACTTAGTCAGTTCATGAGTCAACCAAGACAGAATCACTGGATACAGTGAAACATGTATTGAGATACCTACGAGGCACAGTTGGATATGCCCTGACATATGCCTCCAGTGTATACTTGAGTTCCCAGGGATATGCCGATGCAGATTGGGCAGGGAGTGCAGTGGACCGGAAGAAAACATATGGTTGTTGATTTACCTTAGGGTCTGCCATGGTTTCCTGGTGCAGTAGGAAATTGAGCTCTGTGGCCTTGAGTACCGCAAAAGAAGAGTATATAGCATTGAGTGCAGAAGTCTGTGAAGTAGTGTGGCTTCATAAGCTTATTTGATCATGAGATGGATCCTAACATTATTCATTATGATAAATAGAGTTGTGTGAATCTCTCTAAGAATCATGTGTTTCACGATAGATCAAAACACATTGAGATAAAATATCATTATATCAGATACATGGTGCAGGGGAAAGCAGTACACGTACAATACCCTTTTACACATGAGAAAATTGCATATATCTTCACCAAACCGCTTTCCAAGATGAAGTTCAAGTACTTCCATGAGAGACTTGTCCTAGTGGAGAATACCTCACTAGATGAGAGGGAGTGTTGATGATTATAGCCAAGACAAATTTTGAGTACTTCTGTGAGAGACCTAGCCTGGTGGAGAATGCCTCCCTAGCTGAGAGGGAGTGTTGACGATTACAACTACGTGAGACATCCTCTAGGATTCAAACAGAGTGATTTGGCATGTGAAAGAGCCCATGAGTTGGTTGTGCCCATGATATGGCTGTGCCCTTTTGTGTTCTAGGTCTATGGTGTGGGAGGTATTTCTCTTGAGAATATAGAAAAAAGATTGATGGTTTTTCTTCCCTTGTTAAGAAGGGTTTCCCGGGATATTTCTTATGTTCTTGTGCCTAGTATTTCTTCTTTTGATCTTGGTTATTGCAGCAGTTGTGAATGGTGTAGTTGCATTTGTTTATGGTTCAAGTAAATGATAAAAATGAAATAAACCTCATGCTTGAGCCTAACATAGTGAAAATTCAACATCTGGGTCATACTAAATACTATCGCATGTTTATCAAGAGCTATGAAAGTATGACTACACCTCTAGAAAAAATGTTGAAGAAGTCATAAGTGTTTCATTGGACTCCTGACTGCAATAAATCATTTGACATTTTCAAGGAAAATATTAGCACTAACCCTATTTTTAGATATCCCAACTGGTATATTGAATTCCATGTACACATTGATGCTTCTCGCATTTCTCTTGGTGTTATCCTTCTGCAACTAGGAGAGGGAAATATATATCATCCGATCTACTTTCCTATTAGAAAACGGTCACAAGCTAAGCGTAACTATACCACCACCGAAAGGAAGGGTTTAGTAATGGTTTATGAACTAAAAATATTTAGACATTACTTTCTAGGTTGTCATTTTAAATTTTTTACTCATCATTATTCTTTGAAATATTTGGTTAAAAAACCCATGTTGGAAGGAAGGATTTGCAAGTGGATTCTACTATTCTAGGAATTTTCCTTTGAAATTTTCATCAATCTTGGAAAAATAAATGTTGGTCCCAATCACCTATCGAGGCTAGAGTCAGGAGAAATTGGTGGAGCTATAGATGATCATCTCTTGGATGCATATCTCTTTAAAATTAAGTATATCCATGATTACCTTTCTGATGTTTCATTTTTTCTCACCATTGGTACTATGCTTGATGAGTACTACACAAATCAAAAGAGAAACCTAGTTGTCCATTATACATATTATCAGTTGATCACTATTGGTTACTTGGGATGACCCAGGTTCTGATATCAAATATGCTTCCAACAAAACCCTCAAAACTATCGGCCCTCCTCGTAAACCAAAAGGAAACGTTGTGTAAAAAGATCATAGCGCTGTCTCACCCAAGATAGATTTATGCATGACTACAATACTGAGGTTTTTCTAGTCTAGGAAGGAGTGGGAATTGTGTTTTGATTATTTTTCTTATTCATCAACATCATCATTCATTCATCTACTTCTAGGATTTACTCATCATTAAACTATGCATGCATGATATTATAGTCAGGTTTAACCATTCATTCCTTAACTGATACTTAACACAACATCCAAAAAATCATTTAGACACATGAACACAATGGAATTACCGTGTTTCACCCCCTCCTGGGGATAAATCCACAAAGATCTATATCTTCTGCTCTTTATTCATTCTTCTCCAAAATTTACATTGGGTGCATTACATCTTTAGGATTACAATCAAAAGGAAGGTAAGTACCCTCTGTGATGCGGAATAGACCACACCAGGCTCCACATCCTGTGATCTAACCCTAAGAAACTATCTTATTCTACTCAACAACAATAACAATAACCAAACTCATAATAATCAACCACTCACAAACCTCAACCTAGACCTCCTAGGTCTTTATTTATACTACTCTATTGGATTATAGTCTTTACATTCTTGTCCAAACCATAATCCTAACATGGTTAGGTCCTTCTACAGGGGTGCCACACTTCTCTTACTCCTTTTTCATGCTACGTTTTTTTCTTTTTCTACATCCTACTTTTCTACCACCTATTGCATGTGCTCCAAAAATAGATGTTTCTCTCCAAAAAATGGACTTTCTCCCAAAATAGGACTGCACCCAAAATAAATTTTCCTCCTAACATAGTCCTTTGTCAATAGGCCCCCAACACTGACATGTGGATCATCCTGATCCACTCAAGTGGTGTGTGCTCCCTGCACAACCTTCTCTAAACTGTGGAACTTTCCTACAAGTTCCTCCCCTTTTAATTTCATCTGCACAACTTTATTTGTTAATGCCTCGACCATCTGCATTGTAATATGTTCCTGCAACAGTTTTTCACTCTTTGTATTAGTCTTCTACATCCTTGTCTTTCCTTCCTCTAGATTTGTAATTATCTTTGTTTCTTTCTCCTGTAGGGGTTCCAGTTGGGCTTTCCTGGCCTGCTTATTCACTTGCATTGTCTTCAATTCCATCTGAAGGTTCTTGATCTCTTGCGTGCCTTTCAACCTATTTTTGATACTTATTATATTTTTTTTCTTATTCAACTCCTGCATTGCAGCGTTTAGTTTTTCCTCTTGCTATTCCAATTGTTCTACCTTCTTGTCTTCATCTAGAGTATTCCATATGTGCTCAACCTTGTCAAATAGTTCTACGACTTCCTTAGATTCTTGCAGAATACTGTCTATGTGCATAGTAGCCTCATGGTCCCTTTGAACTCTGAATTCTAGAGGTGTAGAAAGAGTTAGATTCTCCGTGGTCTCTATAATCTCCATTTGGTACCGCTCCATGACCTATGCAATCTTTTGAAATTTCCCTTCTGGTGTTTCCTCTAGCTCCTACGTGCAGTCAAGGATGTTGATGTAGATTGTTGCTAGTCCCTTCTCCATTCAACACACTCTTTTGTTTTACTCCTCCTCCTCCAAATTCAATTGATCACATGTTATTTGTAGTACTTCTCCTACTTCTATACAAACTTCCAAGTTGGTGGCATATGCGCGAGCTCTAGAGTGGACCTCTTGCATGATGCTTTCTTATAAGACATATAACGCCTTTGTGGGAATCTTTGCTATGACCAAATCCATTCATTCTATCTCCCCCGTGAGATTCAATGTTGTTTCCTCTTCCACTCGCAACATCTACTATGTAACTGTGAAGGTGTCTCTACCCTTCACCCTGTGTCTATTGTTTCCTTTCGTTCCTTCGACGCTAGGGTTTGTTGTGTCTTTTATAGTTGTTTTCGTGTAGCATACTATACTGTAAACATATGCATTTGTTTCATAGTATCATGGGAATCCAATTGATTCTCCATGATCTCCTCCCTCTATGCCTCAACTATGTGGACCACATATTCCCCCTATCTTGGACCTTGTTCACCATGAGCTAAACATCGTCCTCTTTCAAGGTGATGAATAGAGGATTCTTTGCGTATTTCATTTTCTTGCACGTTTCGACCTCCTACACTATAGTTCTTTTCCCTATGAGGTTTGTTCCCCACTCTTCGTCGTCTATGCCCTGTTTTCTCTAGACCTAGATGTTTCTCCATTCTTTCCATCCCCCTAAACTTCTTCCATTGACACAGTTTCTTTCCTCCTTCGCCTCTTCAACACTGCATGTTAGGGACCTAACCCCTCATGTAGGTAGACTAATACATTTCCATGTAATAAAGGTCAGTATTAATAATGCCTAGCAATAAGGAAGAATAATTCCAATGTAAGAAGACCAATAGAAGCTTCTGCTTCTAGAAGGATCTTCCTCTAGATGGTTCTTTTGATAGAAATATTTAGTATAAATAAGAGTCGGGGGTATGAGATTTTTTGTCTTGGATATTATTGTAATAGAGCTCTGCTCTGTTCGATGTTTCCCCCTCGAAGAGGCAAGTGAACATTGCTCTCAGTAATCAAAGTGTTATTTCTAGTGTTATTTTGTTATCATTTTGGTATTATCGTGGTGTTGTTATGGTTATATTGTTTTTTGTCTACCATTTCTAGCTATTTATTTTTGTTCTGCATAATTTTTATATCTGGAATATTACAAGTGGTATCAAAGAACCTTCCTTGATACAACGTTGTGGGTTAAATTGTTTTAGGGTAGAGAAGTATTTCAACATCTTTAATTTACAGAGATCTGTCGTTACGTGCACAAACCCATAGTCGGGGATTCATACACGCAGGAAATACAAGTGGTGCTTAAGCGCACATCTATTGGCCACCCTTATAACCCCTGTTGGTACCCCTTCGAGTGGTAGTGCACCAGACAACACCTGTATACAGATCGACCTAGATCTCCTGAAGCCCTCCGTAGATTAATCAATCGACCACTTGACTTCTATAGTGCCACCGAGAACAAAACTCGGGAAGATACTCTCTAGTACCTAGGTAGTCGGTTAGTATGACTAGGGGTACGGTCTAACCTCCTTAGTTGGTGCCCTGAGATATTGGACCGAGTACTATTGTTGGACCCTGCACGTATATCAGAGAGTTATAACACAGGGAAAACCCTTCTCTGTAGAACCCTTGATTACCTAACCCTTGGGATGGAAACAAAAATAGAACATAGAAGATCTATTGCAGCGCAACTATGTCTCTTTCATTCGAGTTGTGAAATTACTATGCATTTCTTCCTATTAAGAATTTGGATATTTCATCACTGCAATATTCTTCAGATCGGAGTATAACTCCGCAGGAGTTAAAAAAAAAAAAACGAGTCTGGATCCTGTTGGCACCATTATTTGATACCTATTCAGTTGGTTTTCTCTCTTCTCCTTGATCGCAGTCATACCTATCATTTTTCAGTAATTTTGTTTTTTGTGTGGACCGAACCTCCTTCTGACACCTTTATTTGGGATTTACACCATTGGATTCATCTCGTCACCCTGATAGTTGTGATACACTTCACCCATAACCCATTTTCTATGTGGTCCCGCCCGCCCCTTTTCGTGTTCCCTAGTCATCATGGCCCATACCCGTAGCCAAGACTTGGAAGCTCGCTTCAATACCTTTCACTCTAATTTCATAGAAATCTAACAAGAAGCACGACAAATCAATGCAAATATTCTCTCCATCAATCAAAAAAATCGTTCCTCCATCATGGCTTCAGTCGCTACCTCAATCGAGGAACTCAGACAAGATCTCAAACAAGACATTACTACCCATATTGAATCTATCACTACGACGATCTGTGCTAAGCTACATATCCTTGCAGATATTCCCTTATCTAACCCACTTTTGCATATCGAAGGTGAAACTTCCTCTCATTCCCATAATTTTCAGCCCCATCACTTTTAGCGTGACCTATGCTTTCCATGTTTGGATGTGACCAAATTTGATGGATCGAATCCCACTAGATGGGTAACTCAAATAGAGCATTATTTCTCTTTGTATGGAATTATAGATGCGTTGGCCAAACTCTGGTATGGTATTCTCCATCTAGATAAAGAACGTTGGAAATGGTGGCAAGGGAGAAAAAATGTTCACCAAGCGTATGTGTCTTGGACACACTTTGTGGTAGAGATTTTTGAATGCTTTGACAATAACACCAACCATTTCTTTCCATTTGACAAAGTTGAAACAATCTGGCACAATGGAAGACTTTATAGCTTCTTTTGAGTGATTGGCTTTTTGTACAAAGGGCATGTCTGATGGTTTTTTTCGAGAATTTTTTATGAGTGGCCTCAAGGATGAGATTCGTGCTCATATCCTCATGGCTTGGCCTTAGATTTGGTTGGATGCTACTGAAAGAGCTAAGGAATCACAACATGTTGTCTCTTCTCAAAACCACAAACCCTCCTTTATTCCTCGCACTAAACCATTAACTCCCACTCCTCCTTCTACTCCACTCAAGATCCAAAAATTGACCAGGGCCGAAATGGATGAACGCCAACTAAAAGGACCTTTTTATAATTGTGATGACAAATATTTTTTGGGACACAAGTGTAAGGAACAAAATATTTTTATGGCCATCTCAGAGGATGTTTCAGAAGAGGATGTTGAGGCTCCCCTTGTGTCTGTGTCACCTGAACCCACAGACATAACCCCTCCCTTAGACCCTTCTAAAGTAGAACCAGACATTTCCCTAAATGCTCTCACTAGATTCTCTGCTCCCCAAACCCTCAAGCGTATTGGTTACATCAAGCATAGGAAGGTTATCATTCTTGTTGATAGTGGAAGCACCCATAATTTTATTCATTGCCTCATTGCCCAAGAAATTAATTTCTATATATGTGCAGTCAATAATTTCCAAACCATGATTTCCAATGGTGGGTCCATGACATGTGGAGGGAATTGTGAAAATGTGCATCTCCAAATTGGTGACTACCATTTGAAATCTCATATGTTTTCTATTGAAATGGGCGGTTGTGAAATTGTGTTGGGTGCGGAATGGCTAAGGACTTTGTGTCCCATTCTCATGGATTTTAAGGAATTAACCATGCAAGTTGACCAGGAGGGCCAACAATATAAATTCCAAGGCATCCTTGTCGGTTCCCCAAAGATCATTCATTCCCATCGCATGGAAAATCTGCTCAAAAAAGGTCATTTTGGAATTATTTCCCAACTCCATGCCATCCAAGCCACTGAGACATCCTCTGTGCCGTAGGACCTCTAATCCATCCTCTCTAAACATCAAATGGTTTTTTCCACTCCCCAGGGAATCCCTCCTTCCCATGGTGTTCATGATCATTCCATTCCCCTTGTCCCAGTAATCCTTCCTCCCAATATATGTCCCTATCGTCACCCCTTTTCTCAAAAAAATGAAATTTAGAAAATGGTTCAAGGACTTCTCAACACAGGCGTTATCAACCCTAGTATGAGCCCCTACTCTTGTCTTGTGTTCATGGTCCTTAATAAAGAAGGTTCTTGGTGCATGTGTCCTGGCTTCCGCGCCCTCAACAAAATCACTATTAAATACAAATTTCTCATTACTGTCATTGATGACCTCTTGGATGAATTGAGTGGCACCTAGTTCTTTACTAAACTTGATCTTCATTCGTGATACCACTAGATCTGTATGAAAGAGGAAAACATTCCTAAGACTGACTTTAGAACTCATGAGGGCCACTATGAGTTTTTGTTCATTCCCTTTGTCTTGTGTAATGCTCCATCCACTTTCCAAAGCCTCATGAATCATGTATTCCATCCTTTTCTTCGTCATTTTGTGTTAGTTTTCTTTGATCATATCCTCATCTACAACAAAACCTGGACAAACTATCTTGCTCATGTGGATCGAGTTCTCCATCTACTCTCTCATCACCAAATTTTCCTCATACAATCTAAATGTGCTTTTGGTGCCTTAGAAGTAGAGTACTTGGGTCATCTTGTTCGCAAGGATGACATTAGGGTGGATTCTAAAAATATTGAAGCTATGAAAGATTGTACTCACCCAAAGACTCTCAAAAGATTGTGGGGATTTCTGGGTTTAATAGGTTATTATCACAAGTTTGTTAAGAATTATGAAAAGATTGTGGCACCTCTCACTGCACTCCTTAAAAAGAATTCTTTCACTTGGACTCCAAGAACGGCTCGGGATTTTAAAACCTTGAAGATGTCCATGTGCACCACTCAAGTCATGACCCTTCTTGATTTCACAAAGACCTTTGTCCTGGAATGTGATGCTTCCGCGAAAGGAATTGGCATTGTCCTTATGAAAGAGGGCCAACCTTTGGCCTTTACCAACAAACAATTGTCTGAGAGAAATTTCTGCAAATAAATATGTAAAAGGGAAATTTTGGCTATTCTGCATGCCATGGATCTTTGGAGACCTTATCTATTGGGGAAATGCTTCCAAATTAAGACAAATCATCAAAGCCTCAAGTATTTTCCATAACAATGCCTTTCCTCTCCTGAACAATAAAAATGGGTGACTAAGCTCTTTGGATATGATTATGATATCATTTACAAAATAGACAAAGACAATGTGGTTGCCGATGCACTTTCTGGGAAAATATGAAGATGAAGGGTCTCTTTATTCTCTCTCTTTCATTGTACCATATTGGCTCTAAGTTGTTCGCCAAGAATGGATACACGATCCCAAAAGTTCTCATCTGATACAACAATGGCAGTCCAATTCTTGAGTTTCCCCAGGGTACTCTTGGCTCAATGATGAGATTCAATACAAATGTTGTGTGTATTTAAGTAAACAGTCAAGACTCAAATCTGCGGTACTTTTTTGAGCTTCATGCTACACCCACAACTGGACACTCCAGGTTTACCAAAACCTATGACTGGGTCAAACGTTCTTTTTTCTAGGAGGGTATGAAATAGGACATTCACAATTTTGTGGCTGAATGTGATGTGTCTCAATGAAAAAAGGGTGAAACTGTCAAATCTCATGGCACACTACAACCGCTTCTGATTCCACCTTCTATTTGGAGAGATATCTCTATGGATTTTATTTTTGAATTACCTAAATCAAGCAATAAATTAGTCATCATGGTGTTCGTTGATCTTATTTCCAAGTATGATCATTTATGTTCTCTTCAAAACTCATTTACAACATCTACTATGGCTCAAATTTTCATGGATCAGGTCTTCAAGCTTCATGGCATGCCACATTCTATTATTTTTTATCACGACCCAACTTTCACTAGCAATGTTTGGCAAGAACTTTTCAAGCTACAAGGCACCCAATTGCATCTCAACACAACTTATCATCCCCAGACTGATGGTCAAACTGAAGTTGTCAAAAAATGTTTGGAAAAATATTTGAGGTGTTTTTCATCTGAAAGGTGGAATTAGTGGGCTCAATGGTTACCACTAGTTGAATGTTGGTACAACACTTCATA
>SNQJ01S0008848.1:96478-110040 GCA_010110895.2 Picea sitchensis | reverse complement strand
TACACCCCAGAAGTATGTACACTCTTCTACGTGGGGGAGTGCAGAGGGGGGGTACCCCCTCTGTGGGGTCCGGGGGGGCTATCCCCCCGGCTGGGGGGTCTGGGGGCAAGAGGGCCCTTAGCGGGGGTTCGGTGGCGAAGCCCCCGAAGGCAAAATTGCCTTATAAAAGTATATTGTAATTTCATTGTAAATCTGGACCGTTCATTATAAGGTCGTAGATCTAATGGTAGAGATTATGTTAGGGTTTTTTTCCCTATAAGGAAACCCTCTTTTATGAGGAAATTGTATTGCGGCTATGGATGATGGTGAATATTGTATTCTGAGAGAGGAGACTGTGAGAGAAAGAAGAGGAAGTTACAGCGGGTTTTGTTGTAGGTTGTATCCCTTCATTTACTGGATAATAATAAAGGAAGGATCTGGCAATTTCTCTGGTGGGCGTAGCCCACACTGGGTGAACCACGCAAATCTATGCCTCTCTTGTATTGTGTGTCTTCTGTGTTTTGTTTCTACATTTGTTTTATTTTATTGCTCCACGGTCCTGTTTTTCTAACAAGTCCAGGCGGTTGACCAAACACTTACAGTTAGAGAATTTATTCTCCATAACTTCAAAGTGAATTTTTCCATGGCACAGAATCAAATGAAAGAACAAGCAGATCAAAGTCGCTCTAAACATCAATTTACAGAAGGGGACCAGGTGTTTCAGCGACTGCAACCTTACAAGAAAATTTCCCTCAAGGGTGACCATTGTCCGAAACTGGTGCCCAAATTTTATGGTCCTTATATCATTCTGAAGCATGT
Source organism: Picea sitchensis (assembly GCA_010110895.2). Taxonomy (NCBI): domain Eukaryota; kingdom Viridiplantae; phylum Streptophyta; class Pinopsida; order Pinales; family Pinaceae; genus Picea; species Picea sitchensis. Next base: position 109,242 of record SNQJ01S0008848.1, on the reverse strand, counting down.
GGGATAGGTGGCCTATCAGTTAGATTTTCCTAGTCAGTCTTAGCTCCATCCTATTTTTCATGTTTCCTCTTTAAAGAAGGTGATTGGAACTAAGTGCCAAACTCAAACCAACCTTCTTGAGTTGGACGAAGAAGGCTCCATTTGGCTACAACCACAAGAAGTTTTGGACCACCGTGAGTGTCGACTGCGTCAACGAACCATCAAGGAAGTGTTAGTCCATTGGAAATATACAACTCCAGTAGATGCCACTTGGGAACCAGCTACCATTCTGCATCAATTTCCCCATCTCAAGACTTGAAGACAAGGTTGTTTTTAAGGGGGAGGACATGTTAGGGAACTAACCCCTCATGTACGTAGAATAATATATTTCCATGTAATAAAGGTCAATATTAATAAGGAATAGCAATAAGGAAGAATGATTCCAATGTAAGAAGACCTAATAGAAGCTTCCACTTCTAGAAGGATCTTCCTCTAGATGGTTCTTTTGATAGACATATTTAGTATAAATCAGAGTCGAGGGTATGAGAATTTTTGTCTTGGATATTATTGTAATAGAGTTCTCCTCTACTGGAGCTTTCCCCCTCGAACAAGAAAGTGAACATTTCTCTCGTTATTTAAAGTGCTATTTTTGGTGTAATTTTGTTATCATTTTGGTATTATCGTGGTGTTTTTCTGGTTATATTGTTGTTCATCTGCCATTTCTAGCTATTTATTTTTGTTCTGCATACTTTTTATATCTGGAATATTACACTGTGTTACTTCTAGAAGCCTAAGTGCATGCCACAATCTTCCGAGTGTTGGCAGACATGATACTTGTCTTTGTTGATGGTCGTGCTTCTACTTTCTCCTTGGGCTTGGTTAGCACCTTCCACTGCATAGGAAAGTCTTTGATGGTCCAATCTACTTCTTCCCTTGAGACGCAATAATCCATCTCCAATAATTATTTCTTTGGATCCCTTGCGACCTAGATCCACATATGTTGATGGGATGACTTAAACCTGGATATCCCTTCATAATATTGGACCACCTCCACCGGAATGGGCCATACACTAGACATTCTTTGTTGCATGTCTTCCAAAAACATTGCAAAAATTGCATTGTTTTCTTGTTGATTTTTATTATCCTTCGCTTTCCAGAGGGATTCATATCGAGTTGCATAGCATTTCCCCATATTGTGTACAAATGCTGATAACTTTGGTTCTTTCCAACCTACCAAATCTATGAGGACTATGATCTAGGAATAATGCTACTCAATTCCATGATCTTGCGCATCCCTACAGTCAATCAAGAATTAATTGACTAGGTATGAAGCCTAGCTAAACATTATCTCTTTTGCACACTGCGCGACAATTGCTATGACTCATGTTGGGGAATCTTCTTTTATGTATTTTCTCAGCTAATTGCAAGTCATTATCTTGTTGGAAAAATATGTCGTAGGGTCGTTGATATCTTTGAGAATAATTCCACTGTTTCCCCAGTTGGTTCCAAAATGCAACTTTACTATCTCGGTGATCTCCTTTTCACCCTCTTTGTTGTCTAAATATTATTTAGGTTGCGCACCAATAGTGGTAAGCTGTGTAATTTTGGTGATGAAGGCCACATAAACATAGAATGGCCTATCCATCCATAGAATACCACCATGTACCCTGTCCAAGAGTTGTTTGGCACACATGCCAACGTTCTTACCGCACCCGAAGTGCGGTATGTCCAAAATCTTCATGATTCCAGAGTTGTAGATCCCTATAATCCACTCAGCGAACTCCATGATGGGTTTTCCTAGGGGTTCTATCTCCCCCGTTTTTTCCAAATAGGTTCCCTTGGCCAAATCTAGGAACTTTTCCACGTCGCAAACATCATGATATGAGTACCTTAGTTTAGGCACTTTCCCAAGCATGCCTTCCATTGTTACTACTGCACCCAAGATGTAGGGAGCTGTGATTTATGCAACGTCCTATGCCTTTCTTTTCTGGTTGATGGCAGGCTGGCCTTCTTCCACTATTTATGTTGTGTAGTCTTCTTCCCCCTTAGTTTTTGGTTGGTTGGTAATGTCCTCGACCAAAACCTCCTCTTAATTGTGACTTTGTTGTTGGTCCTTCAGTTTCTTGGGTTTAGTAGGTGTTTTTAAGTTAGGGTTTGTGTTGTCATTTGGGTTTGTAGAGATCTGACCCATTTTTCCTTGCGTAGTTGTTGAGTTTTCATCCTCGATCCTCGTCAGGATGAGAGAATCTGTCTCCGAGGTCCTGACATCTTCCAATTCTACAACATTATTGGGATATGCCATTCTTTCCTTTCTTGTTTTTCCCTATCGAGTAACCCTAATGTATTTCCCTGGAACGTCAAACTTTGGAGGTGTCATGTTGTCGACTCAGTAGTCAAGTGTTATCACCTTTACCCAATTTCAATTAATTAAGGGCTATGCATTTGTCTCTGTTCTCTGAAATGACTAAGTGTTGAACTGACCCATGATTTTCATGATTTATAGACCTAGTCATAAATGTTTGGCCTTATTTTTCAATTTTCTCGTGCATTTGCACCGTGTCCATTTTTTACTACCCGCAATCTTTCGATTTTGCTGCATCACTTATTGATGGTAACTTTTCCATGTTCCTTCCGTTCAACAAACATCCTCCTCTTTTTTTATTTTTCTTATTTTTCTTCTTTTGTCTTCATTTTTTAGTTTTTTTCTCCTTTTTATTTCTTTTTTTATAAGTTTTTCTCTCCTAATATCTACTATAGTACACTATATACATGGCTTCCTTACTACACTGAAACTGCTGAGAGTTAGTAGGTTGATTTTCCCTATACAATTTTAGTCGACTACCATTCACCATTCCTTTCATTTTTCATTCATGTCAAGTCCTATAGTTGCACAAATCCTCCATCTGTGACATTCTTTACTTCATATGGTCCTAGCCAACGCATTCTTAATTTACCAAGATGTTGCAAAAATTTACTGTCATAGAGGAGAAGTAGGTCTCCCTCCTTGAATCTCTTTTTCTTTATGTGTCTGCCATGTCAGGATTTGTCCCTTACTTTCTGTATCTCTTGGTGGAATCCTTCTAGAATCTTGTCTTCTTCCATTTCCATTAGTTTACTTAATCTCTCTTGTATTGCGCTTATTTATATCATATTGGTAATTATTTCTACACCCAAACTTGGTACCAAAAATTCTAATGGCACCACTAATTCATGTCCATACACCAATATGAATGGTGTTTGTCATGTTAATGTCTTGCATGTAGTCCGGTATGACCATAGTACTATTGGTATTTTCAAATCCCAATCATCTATGTTAACATTGCAGATATTTGTCAAGGCATTCTACAAAATCTTATTGAAATCTTCTACTATCCCATTTTCCTAAGGATGATATGGTGTACTCTTGTGGTGATAGACTTCAAACTCCTCATTCATAGCCTTGTTGGTACTATTAATAAAATGGGTGCCTTGGTCACTCATCAAAATTCTCGATTATCCAAATATTGTGATCACCTACTCAAATAAGAAGTGTGATGTTGTCTCTACGCTGCAATCCATGAATGGTGCTACTTCTACCCATATGGTTAAGTATTTGGTCATTGTACTGATGTATCTATCTTCTAGCCTTCTTGTTGGTGGATTAAAAGATCCAAAAACATCCATTTCCCACTTTTCAAATACATGAATAGTTACTTGTGGTCTTAGGGGAATCTCATCACTCCTATTGGGTTTTCCAACCCTCTACCAAACATCATATTTTTGAAAAAATTCTTTGGCATATTTATGAAATATTGGCCACCATAAACTTGTTTGCAATACCTTCTACTTAGTATCTTTTACTACATAGTTTCCTCAAGATATACCTTCATGATCTTCTCCTAAAACCATGGGTCATTCATGTTCCAGTACACACCTTCTCAAAATGATGTTTGCGCCCATGTTGTATAAATGACTTGCAATGATTTGATAGTCTATAGTTGTGACTACCATATTTTTCTTCTATGTAGTACTAAACTCCTTTGGTGCAACTCTTGTACGTAATAATTCAATGACATCAATGAAGTATGCATCAACTACATGTACTGAAAATAACTGTGCATCAGGGAAGTTGTCTTCCAATTTAGTAGTTTATTCTCCATTGGTTACCCTTGAAAAGTTATCAGGTCATGCATCCAGATTCCCCAGTTTGACTATTACTTCAAAATCAAATTCCTAGAATAATATCCTACATATCATCTATATATCCTCCCTCCCAACACTAGCTTGTTGACTATATATTTGAGGGAAGAATGATCTATGAACATTTTAAAATTCTTTCCCAATACGTAATGTATGAATTTATGAAGTGCATATAACATGGCTGGGCCTTCTATTTCTACGGTGTTGTAATTATGCTCAGATTCCAATAAATTTCTTCTTGCAAAGGATATAGGAATATCTAAGTCCCCCGCTCCTGGATGTGATGGAACTTCTCCAAGTGTTATTGTTGATGCATCTACATGTACATGAAATGCCTTTTCCCAATATGGAAACACTAATATAGGTGTTGTCACGATATTCTCCTTTAGAGTATCCAATCCTTGTTGGCATCCTTCGTTCCACTAAACTTTGGTGTCCTTATTCAACAAATTTTCCATTGGTGCAATAATTTGTGCATACACGTTGATAAACTTCCTGTAATACCTATTATGTCCAAGTATGGCTCTTAACTGGATCACTGAATTTGGTGGTGTTAACTTCACACTTACAACAATCTTAGCAGGGTCAACCAATAAACCATGTCTACACACTATATGTCCCAACAATATCCCAAAAGGTGTGCCAAAAATAGAGTTCTTGATGTTTAATGAGATCATACATTGTCTGGATCTTTCTAACATTAGTCGTAAAGCTTATACATGACATTTCATAAGACTAAAAATATTCCATTCATCCAAATATAATTCTAATATCCTATGTATGAATTCTTTAAAAGAAGCTATGATGACCCTTGAAAACATGGTTGGTGCATTCTTCAATCTGAAGGGAATAATTGTATATTGGTAGGATTCCATTTTGTAACAAACGTAGTCATATTCCTGTCCTCTAGAGATATTTTGATATGATGGTAACCTAAGAATCCATGTGTGAATGAATATGCATCCTGGCCTCCCAAGTTCACCAATACCTCATCTGTAAAAGCAGTAGGGAAATTCTCATGTAAGAAAGAATCATTTAATTTCCGCAAATATACACAAATCTTGATCACCCCTTGCTTCTTTTACTATACTACCATCAGACTGATCCATTCATATTCCTCCACTATTTCTATGATACTAGCTTCCCACATTAAGCCAATTTCTACTTTCACTTTCTATATACACACTGGATTCAACTGGTACGATCTCTGTCTCATAGGTCTAGCATATGGTTTTAGGGGCATCTTCATATCACCTAGCTTACCTTCTATTCCCTTCATATTTTTAAAAGTTGTTGGAAACATGTCACTGTATTCGCACAATAACTCTATTATCTTTTCTAGTGTCTCCTTATCTAGGTAGTCTCCAATGCTTTCCATTTTAGGGTTTTCTTCCCTCTCAATGTTGAATTTCTTATCCTTGATTGGTTCAACCAATGCCTCTGACTCCCAAGATGGACTTTCCACCTCTCTCTCTCTCCTTCAATATCAATGATATGAATGTGCGGAAGTTACCTTATCTCTATACCATATCACCTTATTACATAGTCTATTCTAGCACACCTCCTTGTGGAGACTTCATGTATTCTCTGCTACCAGTTCCCCAAACTTGTGTCTGAGTCAGAAGCACATGATGTAATGCTTCTCCAATTGAGTACCCCATATATGGTTGGGTTGATATAATCCTCTTCTTGTGTAGTGGTTCTGTATAACTTATTTATCTCTTCCAAGTCCAAACATATTGCCTCTACAAAATAGTCTCCTTCTGAAGGATCCAATGGTGCAATCACTTTGTACTCGCCTGATTCAAAATTCATTTTCCTTATCTTCAGGTTGATTATATAATGGTTATCAAATTCCCAATCCAATCAATGTAATTTTTGGTACATTGTTGTGTCATATACTATCTCTATCACTTTCAAATATTCCACAGTGTGCACTCCATCCAAGTATATTGTCACACCATTAATTCTTCCAATTGGTAACACTTTGTGTTGATTATCTACTTTCAACTGGACATGTGAATATCCTAATGTGGTTTCCCCCATACACTTCTATGTCTTCTTAGGTAAGACATTTACTTTAGAGCCTAAATAAAGTATGGTATCTCCCATATTGAAATCCCCAATGTTGGCATATAGCCTGAATTCCCTACTTGTTCTTCGTCTTATATGGAAATGATTGATTGTTTTCTTCTCTAACCTCCCTTCTACCTATTTGTTGCATCTTTCTATAAAATTTTGTAAGACCTTAATGGATGATCGATCATTCAATAAATTGACATAGGATTGTATACAAGTCTTCATGTTACTTACTTCCTTTAAAGGTTTTCCTTTGTTGGTGTGATCCATTGAAGATGGCATCTTGTACATTGGTGGATCTTGAGTATGTTGCATAGTTGATGTATATGAAATGGTCTCCTTAAGAATATTCTATTTGGATTCCTTAAATGTTTTCTTTTATTTCCATGCATCAAAATGATTTTGTGGCTCAATATTATTTTTGACCCATTGGTGATGATATGGAACTTTTTTTGCTGCATAAACTCCTACCTCGGCTTGTTTGACAACACAGGTATTCCAACAGAGGATAAAGACCTTCAATAACCACTCACATAACCAGATCAAAGATCAAAACATTGATGTTTTCACTAGGTAAAACCCCTACAGGGAAACATCCACGGCCCCAACCAACGCGGCCACTTGGAGCAGTTTATTAATGCAAAGAAAATGATTACATAGAGATTTTACAAGAGAGTTTCTCACAATCGATCATCAGAAAATGACCCTCCATGCTCTTTAAATAGAGATCATGGACCAATCGGGTGTTAAGCCACGAATCAATGGTTGTTAAGATCGAGGAGAGTATGAACCGTTAGATCACTCTATGTCAGGAACATATCGTGACCGTCGGATTTCCTAACTACAAATGCATACTAATGCATACTAAAGAAACACACTAGAAAACACACTTTTACCTAACTACATAATAGACCAAGTAGATATTAATAACTCTTAAGTGTCTAAATATCCTAACATCCCCCCTTAAGAACAAATTGGGATAGGATTGACAGATTTACAATAGTGACACAATAGGAGAAAGAAGGAGGCATTAGATCACATCCCCCCTTAATGACAACTTCCTGAACTCCTAACATAGATCGAAGTTTGGAAAACTTTACTTCTTTAAGAGACTTTGTGAAAATGTCTGCAACTTGATCTTTTGTAGGGAAAAAGAGCACTTCAATAACTTGATAATGAATGAGATTTCTGATGAAGTGCATGTGTAGCTCGATGTGTTTGCTACACTGATGTTGAACTGGGTATTTGGCGAGATTGATGGAACTCTGATTGCCACACCAAAGGATGGTCGGATGCTGATGCTAGAATCCAAACTCTAAAAGGATTTGTCGAAGCCACAAGGCTTCCTAACTTGCATTTACCACTGCTCGATACTCTGCTTCTGCTGAAGAAAGTGCAATAGCCTGTTGTTTTTTACAGGCCCAAGTGATAGGTCCTAAACCAAGGTTGAAAACATAACCTCCAGTAGACTTCCGATCACCAGGATGGCTGGCCCAATCTGAATCAGTGAAACCAACCAATAAAGGAGTCCCCCCTTAACTGTAATGTATCCTGAATTGAACTATACCACAAACATAGAGAAGTATCCCTTTATCTACTTTCCAATGTCTTTCATGGGGTGTTTGCATATATCGGGCAACAAGACCAACAACAAAGGAAAGATTAGGACAAGTATGATTCAAGTATAAGAGGCTACCAACTAACTGACGATACAGGGTGGCATCAAATTCAGGAGAAGTACAGGTGGCAGAAATATGGACTCCAGACTGGAAGGGAGAAGGGGTTGGTTTACAATTGTCCATGTGAAAGCGATGAAGAAGGTCGCAAGGGTTATACTGGGAAAGAAAAATTCCTTCATTGGTTTGCAAAACTTAGAGGCCAAGGAAATAGTGCAAAAAGCCTAAGTATGCCATTTCAAATTTCTTCTTAAGGTTGGTTTTCACATGGTTTAAAAGTTTTGAGTCACTACCAGTAAGGATAAGGTCATCAACATAAAGGAAAAGGGTTGTGAGATGGCTTCCTACTTTCTTGGTATAGACATTAGGACGAGAATGGCATCTAGAGAATCTAGTGGCAATAAGAAAGCTATCCATTTTGGCATACCAAGCTTGGGGATCTTGCTTGAGACCATAAAGATATTTCTTGAGGCAACAAACAAGGCTAGAGTCATTCTGGACATAGCCAGGAGGTTGTTCCATGTAGATTTATTCTTGCAAATATCCGTGCAAGAAATAATATTTAACATCCATCGCATGGACCTCCCATTTATGTGAGGTAGCAAGGGCAAGAACAAGGTAGATGGAATTCATTTTTGCTATAGGGGCAAAGGTTTCATTATAGTCAATTCCTTCAACTTGGGAAAATCCTTTGGAAAATAACCGAGCCTTGTGTCTTTCAACACTTCCATCTGATGCATACTTAGTTCTGTAGACCCATTTTCATCTAATACTTTTCTTCCTTTTGGAAGAGGTACAAGATGCTAAGTATCGTTGCCATTAAAGAACAATACTCTTCATTCATTGCTATATCCCAATCTGGATGACCTGCAGCTTTTGCAAATGTCTCTAGATCATGAGTTTCTAAAACTTGAGCCAAAAGAGAAGAGGCTCACTGGAACTGTGAACGTGTCTGATGTTGATCTGAAGGATCACTAAAAAGATCACCAACTGCTTCTCGTGTTGAACGGACCCATCTAGGAAGCGGTGGAGACGGTGTTGGTTTAGGTTCAAAGGACTCATCTGGAGGAGAGTGAGAAGGTGGAGGTGGATTTTCATCCTCACTGTCATCGTCTGAAGAAGAAACTAGATCATAATAAGGCACAAACGTTGAAGATGGCTCACAGGCCAAAGAAGACACAATCGCCGAATTAGGCTCACAGGCCAAGAGATTTTCATCAAATTTAACATCTCTTCTAATAATAATTTCATTACAATGTGATTGAAGAACTCTGTAACCTTTGACATATTCATAATAACCAACAAATATTCACTTCTCACTTTTAGGCTACAATGCTTTTTTTTTTCTGATAAGGAATGTGAGCCCATGCTATATTGCCAAATACACAGAAGTGACTTACATCTGGTTTAATTTTAGTCCAAGCTTCTTCCAGTGTTATATTTTTAAGAGCCTTTGTGGGAGTGCAATTTACTATTAATTTGCACAGTTGATGGCTTCTGCCCAATACTTTAGACTTAATCCATTAGATTGGATCATACAATTAGCCATTTCTTTTAATGTGCAGTTCTTTCTCTCGGCAACACCATTTTGTTGTGGTGTATATGGAACAATGTGTTGCCTTTGGATTCCCTGTGTAGTGCAGTAGCTTGTAAAATTATTGTTCACATATTCGCCTCCATTATCTGTTCTTAAGCTTTGAATTCGATGTCTAGATTTCTTTTCTATAAGGGCCTTGTAGGCCAAAAACTTATCAAAAACTCCACTCTTGAGTTTTAAGAATTAAACCAAAGTACATATGGAAAAGTCATCAATGAAAGTTAAGAAATACTTGCACCTAGGAAAAGAAGGAGAAGAAAGTGGACTACACAAATCACTGTGAACAAGTTGTGAAGGACCCAAGGCATGCGAAGAGGCACGTTTTTCAAAACTGTCCGGATGATGTTTGTCGAGAACACAACCGGCACAAACACCATCTTTGCATGAAACAAGAGGAAGACCAGTCACCATCTGTTGATTACATAGTTGATGTAATGAGTGATAGTTTAGATGACCAAACCGCTCATGCCAAATTTTTCTCATGTCATCGCTATGAGCAACAAAAACTGATGAAAAACATGATGACCCAAAGTTGTCAAACTTCAACAACCTAGTAATATCATCAACAATTCCAGTTGCAAGAACATGTTTAGGATCTTTTAGATCCTTGATTACAACTTGGTGAGGTGAAAAACTGACGGTTTTACCTTCACCTGAATGAGTGATTTGATATACTGATAGAAGGTTACAAGAAATTCTTGGAACACATAATACATCATTGAAATGACCATTATCTACTTGAACTGTTCCAGCTCCTACAACACTAAGATATCTATCATCACCAACAAATATTTTCTTGGTGTTACATTCATTTAGAGTAGAAAATATGGCTTTATCGTTAACCATGTGATAAGATGCTCCTGAATCAATAAGCCACTCATCAGAAGAAGTAGTAGTAGAATTTGAATTGAAGGAGAAAACAAAAGCAGAATGTGTATGTTCGTGAGAGGAAGAAGTAGAATCAATATTGATGTTGAGATTCTTCGTCGATGCTTATAAATCTGCCATATTCTTGAAACATTTGGACTCATCATGACCATATTTATCACAAAAGTTGCAATGTCTGTTAGTATTCTTAATTTTATAATTTTCTCCTTTGTCACCAGTAGGAGCTGAAGCTGTCTGAGTAGGTTTGGGACCCTTATGTTGTTTGTTGTTGTAGAGAGGATGTTTCTTCTTGGGATACTTGGGTTTATCTTTCTGCTGGGAAACTAAGGCTTTGTTGGAGGGACCTGCAGTGTTGATCACTCCAAATTGTACAAGCTTATCTTCCTCTCAAATCAAAGAAGAACAAAAGGACTCAAGACTGGGTTTTTCATAAGCTTCTTCACCTAGAACCTCTCTCATGGCATACAAGGTAGATAAAAACACAGAATATGCACTACCTAGCTTAGAAAGAATAATATAGATGCAACACTCTTCCTTCATATTTATCTTACATTCTTCACATAAAATTCTGAGCGTTTTAAACCTACATAGATAGTCTCCAAGGAAAGAAAAATCATTTGGACTCAAGGTCAGTATTTGATTTTCTAACTGTTGTGCTCGAATAATATTGAGTTTACCAAACATAGATTCAATCGTTTCCCAAGTTTCTTTGGGGTCATCAATATCTTGAAGGTGGTACCTTAATTCAGGAGAGATGGAAATTCTGATTATTCCACGTGCTTCGTCATTCCTATTATCCCACATGGCTTTCTTATCAGCATCAGTAGGTTCTTTTTCCTTTCCCAATGTAATCCGGTACAAGCCTTTACTTCTTAATAAATCTTCCATATGAGATTTCCATTGGAGGTAGTTGTTGGTGATAAGCAAGATAGTACTTGTAGAAGCCATATTAAATATGCAGATAATGTGGATTTAAAAACTGAAACTGATGATTTGGATGGAAAGAGCTCGAAAAGTTATGTGGTTTTTAAAAAAAACGGCACTGAAAATGGACTTCCGATGTTAGAGTTATGCCCTTTTAAAAAAAAAGGCACAATCGGTAACCAAATAACCATGTGATTGTGTAAGTTGCTTTATGAAGTGATCCACTTTTATAAAGAGAAGTGGGAATCAATTTTACAATGAAGTTACTTTATAACAGAAAAGTTGCATGCAAAATAAATAACTCTAAAATAAAATATTAAAGCTACTTATAATGATTCACTTTTATTCTTGAAGTGAAATGCACTTTACAATTTTAGCATGAATTTTTTCAAAAAAGGTAACAAAAGAGAGACTTGAACTCAAGACCTCTTACTTAATAAGACAAATTTTAACCAAATGATATAGCAAAACATATTGTAATGTTCAGAAGGAGGATTGGGGTTGTTGTTGTTGTTGTTACTAAAAAAAAACTCTTTTCACACAATAAAAAAATTCCGCTTCTCGATGACGACAAGGGTTAGATCTCGGTTAGCTTAACCAGAAGATGCACCTTTTCCTATTTGTTTCTGATTTGAAGAGATCACAAAGGGAACGAGGAAAAGAGAATACACATATCTAAAAGAGTAGCAACCCATAAATAAATAAAACAAAACAAAAATAAAACCAAAATACTATTCTGCAAAAATTTAAAAAAATGTGTATTCAAGCTTTATACCTCTGGATCTGACTGTAATGGTCGTATCTTGGGCAAACAGAAACCTTTTTGAGTGAAACGAAAACTGTTTAGGACTGAAATGAGTGCTCCAGACATAATGGAATAGTCCGCTCAGCCCAGAAATTTACGAAAATGACAAAAAATGGATATGAGGCAACTCAGCTTCACGTTCTAGATCTATAACAGGAGCGGGTTTTCAAACAGGCTCTGATACCATATTCGACAACATAGGTATTACAATAGAGGAAAAACACCTTCAATAACCACTCACACAACCAGATCAAATATCAACACACCAATGTTTTCACGTGGTAAAACCCCTACGGGGAAACATCCACGGCCCCAGCCAACGCGGCCACTTGGAGCAGTCTATTAATGCAAAGAAAAAGATTACATAGAGATTTTACAAGAGAGTTTCTCACAATCGATCATAGGCAAATGAACCTCCATGATATTTAAATAGATATCATGGACCAATCAGGTGCTAAGCCATAGATCAATGGCCATTAATATCGAGGAGAGTATGAACCGTCGGATCACTCTATGTCGGGAACATATCGTGACCATCGGATTTCCTAACTACAAATGCATACTAATGAATACTAAAGAAACACACTAGAAAACACACTTTTACCTAACGACACAATAGACCAAGTAGATTTACTAA
>SNQJ01S0008848.1:47601-72502 GCA_010110895.2 Picea sitchensis | reverse complement strand
TACCACACTGAGAAGGGGGGGTGAATCAGTGTATGGATCTTTTTCAACTCCCCTTCACAAAAATCCTTAGTTAGCAATCACCATTTACTCATCACTTATTACTGACATTTTAAACCAGTTGTATGTGAACATATATTAGAAACTGATAACAACAACATATATCATTAATAATCCATCACCACAAAGAAAACAAAGAACACAAAATGTATGTACAATTTTGTTTTTATTATGGACTACAATCCTTGGGTTTATCAACAACAACTGAATAGAGTATGAACTCCACAAGAGCACCAAATCTACAATGCAAGACTTAGCTTACACAACTCAACACCATCTGAGAAGAGGATTCAATCCTCAATAGATATCAATATGTCAACATGTATGAGACCTGTTAGTAGTGCTAGACACGTATGTATGTACCCTACCAATAGTGCATCTTGTGTATGTACGCAACTTATTTGCACTACAGCTTGCGTATTCCCTCTGAAAAACTAGGGTTTTCTCTCCCTGAAAAACTCAGATCCTCTACATCGTTCAGTCACATCCACTTTTGCCTTTCACTATCCAATATATACCATAGCCAATCGTAACACATCTGTGTTTTCCAACAACTTATTCATGCTCCTCAACCATACAATATAAATGTTACTTAATCATGTATAAGTAACCAATATACTATGGAAATCATATTAGTACTGAAACATAAGAGTGTTTCTCACTTAGTCAATCAACCACATAAACCATAACACAACATCCATACCAATAATTCATTAATAATTCGCCATACCATAAGCAAGAATATCCATCAAAACAATCATGCAACCATACCAGAACTTCTATGGAAGGTCTAAGCCCATAGAATGGAGATATAGAACTTTCTTCATCCTTCAGGAACCTGACACCAACTCACACTCAAGTCTCCATGACGTTATGCAATTGTATGCACTCTGATCTCCTTCATCCCACGTGTGTATGCACCCTACCTCACTGTATCCCATGTATGTACATGCTCTGGCTCACTGCAACCCACATTCTCCTTTAGAAACTAGGATTTTTGAAATTATGAAACTTTCACTGTCAAGATATCAGAATTATGGAAACTTCGATGCATCCATGAGATTCGGAAATCACTCTCTTGCTCAAAATAGATCTTCAATATATTCTCAAGAGAGATGTCGTTACAGGAGACCCTTGCCTCTTATTTATACTCTTCAAGTAGCTTCCTTAGAAGCATCCACTAGGCCACTTTCTCTACATATCCATTTTATCCACATGACCACTTTGTCCATACGGCTACCTTTATCCAACTTTGTCCACATAGCCACTTTGTTCACATGGCCACTTGTCCATTTAACCCACTTTCCTCAGTTTAGGGTTAACCCACTTATAACCACTTTCCATAATTAGAAAGTTCTCCATTAAATTTATTATTTAAATAATCTTGTTTGACTTCATCATTTCACTTTATTATTTAGTACATATCAAAAGCATGTAGGTAAATTTCAAATGCACTGGATTGGACCCTTTACGGTTGTGGGAATTTGAGAGTCTGTAGTTGTTAATATCGTGCAACTTGATGGAAATTTTCATCTAGTATGGGTGAATGGTGCATGCCTGAAGCCCTACATTTATGATCATTAATATAATATATGTAACACTCTGTCACAGGGAGTGAATATCGTAGGTAGGGTTTTATTATGTTTTTTTGGTTTCCCTTTTTCATCCAATAAATAGTGATGCATCCACCGTCAATTGTCTAAGAATCTACCTGTCATTTTATGTTCATCCAACCCACATAACACCATTGTGGTTTGGTAGGTCTATATCAAATAGTTTTATATTACGTAGTTTCCAAGTTTGAAGTATGTGCCATGCCATTGTATTTTTTTTTGTTAAATTTCCTTCATACTTTTTTCGGTCATCGTCCCATCATTATTGGTCTGAGTCAATTAAGTCTGAATGACTATCAATAACTTTTCTATTAACCACCAGTGAAATATTTACTTTCTCGAGCCTCTCATCCTCTCACATTTGTGCTGATATTTTTTTCCTTTATTACCCAGGTATCCAACTCGTGTTTTCCATATTTGGGGCTGTGTCTATTATTAATGATCATTTTTTCATGCAATTTTCCCCTTAATGACAATTTAATGGTTCTTCTGTGTCCCTCCTCAATATTGTCTATAATTTTTTCATCACCAATCATCTGAGTCATTGTTCCTTATCTAGTTATTTTCATATTCAATGCTAAATTCTTCTCAGTGTTTTGTGAATTGGCACCTGCATTCTTTCCCCTCTATCATGTGTGTATACCATTGTAGGTTTCCAACCATGGGCCTCTCTAGAAATTCTTAGGATGTTGTTCCAAAGATTATTTTCATGTATAATTTGTTGATATGTATTTTGTGGTCATAGGATACCTATAGGGGAAAGTTGAGAAAACTCAGGTCATCGATATAGTTTTTTTGGAAGGTGATTTATTCCCTTAGATGAAAGATAAATTATTTATGGATTATATTTTGTTTCGTTTGAGGGAGGTTGGTGTGAAATGGAAGACTCCCTATGTGTCGTTATGGGAGTCCACAATTATGAACTTGAGATATTTTCCATTATTTAGGACTATCAGATACATCGGGTGTTCTACCAAGTTCCTTGTTAGTGGCATCCACAATGGCTTCATGTGTTTAGAGAAAGATTACTCAATCCATATGGATGATATACACCGACTGAAAAGTATCTCAATGGATGGTTATGATGTTACTAAGGTATTCCAAGGGTCAAGGAAGGTTGGCAAGAATTAGGGAGAGTCTGGTTTATGTGACAGCTTCAACACCATATGAGGCGATTGAGGAGACTTCATTAACCTCGATCCGCCTACAAAATTTCACTCTATAGGTTACCTAATCGCAAACAAAGTCATGAGCACATACACGTGATCATAATGCACATTTTTTTCCCTCTTATTTGCAATTTTTTATGAACAAGGAGTAGTCATGACTTGGTTCCAGTACCTAAGGATGGAAATGTTATAGGCTTGTGCAGATTCACATGAGAAGGCCAAATATTTCATATATGGCTAAATTTTAGTTGCATTTTCTATGTGGAAGTGGTAGCCACCAATGGGGAGGGATTTAACATTATTTTCATATATTCCAGTGGTGATGAGGTTCAAGCCATGGAATGCTTGTACTGATACCACCAATTATTCATTCAACAATGGTGATCTCCTGTACAATGGTTTAACAACCATTTCAATGTATCTTAGTGCATGAAAATCCACTAGGACTTTCTCAATCACCATACCAAGAAGCTTTGTTTTGGCATGAACAAGGAAAGCACCTCCGTGCGGCCTCTTGGTATAGTGCCAAAAAAATTTCACACTCCTCACTGTCTTAGGAACTTGACGAGAAAGATCTATACAAGGAGTGTTGAGTATCAATTTTGACACCTTTATTACCCTATATTATCCTCTATCTGAGTCAATTTTACCTCTCACATGTGCATATGTTGACCATTTCCTTCACAAATCCACATAGTGACCTTGTCCATGTGCATAGAGAGGTAACTTATGTTAAAGAATGATTTTTTTATTTTCTTGACTAAAATTGATTAAATGATTGATTATTTATGCTCCTAATTATTTGACTATTATTTAGCATCTTCATGACAAGGGATCACCTGATCCGGTACTTCCGTTGGTCCGGTACTACAGCAACCAACTGATCTGGTACCAATACTCCTCCTAATCTGGTACTCTGCAGTGATCCGGTAATACCTCTGTGTTCAACCAGTACCATCTTCTCACCTCTTCCTATACCAAATCCATATGGTACCAACTTCACACCTTTTTTGGTACCATCGCCATCCTGTACCAAATTTTCACTTCATTTGGTACCATCTCTTTGCCTCTTTAGGTACCAGCTTCATCTTGTACCATCTCCGCGCTTCATCCGATACTAGATTTGCGCTTCATCTGGTACCATCTCTCCATCTCTCCCGATACCAGCTTCATCTGGTACCAAATCTTTGCCTCTGATGGTACCATCTTCATCTGGTATCATCTCTACGCTTCATTCAGTACCATATTTGCGCTTCATCCAGTACCATCTCTCCGCCTCTTCTGGTACCATCTTCATCCGGTACTAGATTGCGCCTATTCTAGTACTAGCTCCATACGGTACTACCATCTCACTGGTCCAATACCCATAGTCATGACTGTGTTCATCCATTACTAAACCCTTGCCAACAAGATTCCAGTACTAACTATTTTAGTCTAGTACCAATTGTGCTAGTCTGGTACTAGACATTATTCAGAATTTTTAAATGATTCTAGAAGAAAATCCGGCACATGGGTTTTGTCTAGAACGATGTTTTCATGTGGAAAGCGGGTCATAATTCACCTAGATCGCACGTGTGGACCTCGAGCTCAAGGGGAATGATTATGCCAAAATTAGTAAAAAGCTCAAACTGCCAATTTGTGCCTCGATTTCTGTGCATATGGTATAAGATCTAGAAATTCAAAGATATGGGTTTTGTCTAGAATATGGAAAAATGAGTAATACACGAGAAGTATTTCAAAATTAGAATTGGTTTGGAAGATATGGGTGGAGACCTATCTCGAATCTTCCCAAATTGATAAAAAACACATATTTTTACGATTTATCCTAAAATTGAGAAAATTGTTTTCTTAGTTTGGGGATTTGGTTTCACCCATTCCTCCATGGATTTTATGTATAAATAAGACATAATAGGTTTTAGTAGAGGAGGAATTATTATGCTATAAGATTGGTTCTTGAAGAAAGAGGAATTGTTATGTTGTAGGGTTGATTCTTGAAGACTGTGGATTGTACACCTATTTCTCAAGTAATGATATAAATTGTAGTTCATGGAATTGATGTGTGTTATAAAACCTTTCATTCTGTAAGTTTCTTTTAAATATACCATTTTGGTACGGAAAGGGCCCACTAACCCAACCAAGGTAATATTCTTTGTATTTACTATATATATAATTCTAGTTTGTGTATGGATAAAATCATTTTTGTTTTGATCATAAACATCTAACTTTATTTCTGTTTTGTTTCAGTAAACATTTGACAAAATACAATAAATATGTATGGTAATTCTAAGTGAGTGAGCGAGCATTTGTAGAGTGAAATATAGATGTATGGAGTGTAATATGGATTTATGAGTGCAACATATATTCTTGAGTGAATATTTGCTATCCTTGTATGTATGTGTAGAAAATCATTTGGTAGATTTAATGTTGTAGTGTTGTTTCTATCCTGCAAATCTAGGGATAATTAAGATCTCCATATTTCAACCTACATGAGCCTATAATGGAGTATCTCAACATACCTATAGGTTCTTCCCAAATTAATTAGGTTTCACCTTGCAAACACATGCACAATCAAGACCTCCATCTCTCACCCTACATGTGCCTAAAATGGTGTATCTTCCTTCGCATGTGATTTCCTATAGCATTGATTGATGTTTTCCTTTGAGCATATGCATAGTGTTAGTTGTTATTAGTCTAGATGTTGTAGGAACAAAGTCAAAGTTCATGTTTCTACTTCATGAGCCTACAATGAAAAGACTTGTCACCTGAACAAGAGTTTGAATAATATTTATTTTATGAGCTTTGCTTTCTAGCTTTTGAAATGTGTGAAGATTGTTACTTTTAAAAGTGTGTGTTTGTTTCTAAATGGTTTTCTTATCTAAGATATACCAAACAGACATATGAACCTATCTTTTATCAGCACATATAGTGCATGAACTCTATTGATTACTAATCCCAGTCGATAATTTGTGTTTGGTAATATATTATGCATATAATTGCACCAACATTTTGGTGTCATTGCAGGGGAGTTGGAAATGGTAATAGGTAGTGTTTGAATCAGATTGCTTTAACAATTTTGGATTGGTTTTATGGATGACCTAAGGGCAGAGAGAATATGGTAAGATGCGAGGGAAGATCCCACACTTCCACTTTGGTGGGGTTGCTCCAAAGTTAGGTTGTCCTCTTTTCTTTTGATGCAAGTGTGTTTTTATTTATGCAAATTTAGTTTTATTTATGATGAGCTAACTTGTGCAAACCAATAACCTGGTGACAATAGGGTCCTAGTAATGCAGGGAGCTCAAGTTTGGTGTTTTTTATTTTTGCAAATAGTTTTAAAATTCAAATCTTTGATGATAAATCATTTTTGGGGTGCTGTAAGAACCCTCAAGTACTACTTTGTGTTGCGAGATAGGGATCATCAACTAGCTAGAGTAATTCAAGGATGATCAAGAACTTGAAGAATGTTCCTCCAAGATCTTTCTCGCATTCTAGAAGAAACTGGTATATCCACCTCTCAGGAAGAGTCTCTCCATAGGAAGATTTAGAAGTCTTGTAGGATTCCTCTTGTCAATTTGTTGAGGAGAATAAAGAATCATGGATAGAATTCAATGGAGAGAAACTAGTAGAACCTGAGTTTGAGGAGTCCTTAGCATGCCTCTTAGCAGATCATGTATGTACTCCAAAGACCAACCATATTGAAGAGGATAATCTGGATAGCATGGTAGAGGAATACATTCAGTGTGACCTAAACAAAGAAGAGAAACAAGAATATAGTGATCTTATTGAAATATGGTTTCAATTAGTTATTAGGTCACACCACTCTTTTATTTTTCATTATTGTTTGATCTCATCATCAACAAAGTTGGTCCTTCATACTCCGGTATGCATTAAAATTTATCTTTTAAACCTGACTATGGATATATTTCTAACCTTGTTATGCACATGGCTTCACTGGAAGTATTCATATACTTGAAGGAAAATTTCTTTTGTTCAATTAGAGTAGGATAGGTAAATAAATAAATAAATGTTTCACATAAGTAAAGTGTAACATATATTTCATACTTTTCATAAATGGGAATGTCAAAATCTAATGAAGCAATCGGTTTAAGATCTTTTGTTCCTATAGTACATCTCTTTCTAAAAGTTATGATAATTTTATTTGGAATCTTATGAGAAGGGAATATCTTCATCATTCGAATGCAAACATAATACTGGAAGGGATTCAAAAGCAGAGAAGGCATCCTTGTCAACCTAATATAACACTTGAGGTAGTGCTTCATGACCTATTTCTTCAAATTTCTTCTTTTTCCTTAAGTTGTTAAAAATGATGCATTTGTGCTTTATCATTACCTATTTATTTCAAGACAACTGTTTCACAAGGATGATCAATTAAGTGATGTTTTTAATAGCATTTGAAACTAAATCTTATTTCCAGACTATTTTATTTATAGCTAATAATTCAACTTTTGACATTTTCCCTAAATTTTTTGTTTGTAAGCATGAATAAAAATCTAGTTTTAATTAGTTCTATTGGTTTGTTTTTAGCAGATGTTTGCAACCTTCTGAGAATCATTTTTTTAGTGTCTCACATTGTTTGCATGAGGCCATGAAAAACCTCAGGCATGGGGAAGTGGTTGTTGAGACAGTATTAGTTAGGTTTATTTTCTAATAAAATGGAAGTAGCAACAAAAGCAATGTTTTTCCATCATGATACTTCAACAGAACAAAGTCATATGTGTCTTCCTATAGCAACAATGATTGTTATCATATTATACATCTTGATACTCAGAGTATGTCAGCCACAAGGAGAAGCCTACAAATTATAGTTTGTAGAATATGCCCCCAAGTACCTTACCCAATTCTCATTGAGTACCGGAATGAAATTTTGTGGTGATCCGATATTGGATAACATCTTTGTGTTATTCTGGTACTACAAATATTATTTCTATTTTCATCCAGTACTAGATAACATCTTTGTGTTGTTCTAATACTGCAAATATTCTCTCTGTGTTGTTTTGGTACTGCAAAAAATTCACGTTTGCGCTCATCCAGTACTGGAAAAATACCGTGTTAATCCGGTACTGAGCAAAAATCATCATTTATCTAGTATTGTGGGACAAACTCTGCGTTCATCTAGT
The DNA here is from genome assembly GCA_010110895.2 of Picea sitchensis. Classification (NCBI taxonomy): domain Eukaryota; kingdom Viridiplantae; phylum Streptophyta; class Pinopsida; order Pinales; family Pinaceae; genus Picea; species Picea sitchensis. The sequence continues at coordinate 64,528 of SNQJ01S0008848.1, read as the reverse complement.
ATTGGGAAAGGTCTGCATTCATCCTATACTAGGCAAAAAAAAATATGTCTTCATCTAGTACTGGGCAAGGTCTGCGTTCATCCAGTACTAGGAAAAATGAAATCTACGTTCAAAGTTTTTTCTGCTCGATTTAAATGCTTCATGTAATAGGGCGTATAAGCTCAACATTTTTTTGTTTTATTAAGGAATTAGACTAATTATGTATTAAACATGTGGTTATTCTCATACATCCTTCTATCCTCAATTATTGCACACTCCCTACCATGAACTTTTGTAATCTCTCGTATACATCTCCTCGTATAGAAATCATTCATCATGTCACTATGTTTCTACCCCTTGTTACTTATTTTCTTTTTTTGTTCTCGTACTTCTTTGTTCCGATACTACAGAATTCTGTTCTGGTACTTTCATGTTCTAGTACTATCTGTTTCGGTACTGCAGAAACCTACTCCATTACTTATCTGGTACTAATTCCAAAGTGATATGATATTTTTCATGTGATTAACATTTTTTTCACTTTAGGCGATTTGAGGTATGGGCTAATCTTTTCATGTTCTTTCTATCAAGGATCATTTAAGTCTTGTGTTGAATTTTTCTTTACTCTCATGTACATATTCCTCCTACATTTCTACACTCACCCCTAAATGAATCATCCTTGCTATCCTTTAAGAAGATATTTCCACATTTAGCTCTATATGATAATGGGTGAACCTTTCTTATTACCTCATCATTTTGAAAAGAACAATTTCTAATTTAAATATCCATTGAAAAGTGGCGGGACCATTATGTCTAATACTAACCTAGTTGATTCAAGAGTTCTTATCCAAGTTTATCTTTACAAGTTTCTCTTGGGAGGTATTGAAGAAAACCTCATGTGGTGGACCGCCCTTGCAAAACCTCAATGAACTTTCATGAGAACCCTAATAGGATTAACTAAAGGGACCTCTTAGTCATTATCCGAGATGTTCCATTATACATTGAATAACTGAGATTTAAGTTTAATGTGGATGATGTCACCCTTGGGATAATTTCAAACAATTAATTGTGTCCCTAATAATTCTAAAACACTCTCGTACCACTTGCCTTTCTTATACTCTAAAGTTGTCAATGAAAAATATACATCTTTATAAATATTTTTAGTAATATAATAAAATGAAGTATCAGGAAGTACAAGTAAACCCACCGAGGTACTGAACAAGACTATCGGTAGCGGGGCCATGCTTGTATGGTACTAAGGTAAACCCATCGGGGTACTGAATAGGCCTATTGGCAATGGGGCTATGCGATGTAAAGGGAGTTGAAAAACATAAAGTGGCACACCTAAAACTGAAAAAAAAAAACCCTTGGGTCTCATTCTGAAGCATTATCAAATCAAGGTTAGGAGATGACCTTTATATCTCTCGGATGATGTTCTTAAGAACCTTCAAGTATCCACTTTAGAAATCTATCTTTAAAATAAATAGGTTTTCTTGAAAGTGGGACCCTCAGTATATGTAATTCACCTTACCTAAGAAAGAAGAGCTTCATCTGTAAAAACTTGGATAAGAAACGAGTTAATCATCTTGGGATGTATTCTTTTATGTGTTCCTCTCTTCAAATGAGATATAAACTATGCTCATATCACTTTTACTTTATAATTAATCTAGTCAGGGGGGGGTATTAGTCAAAGTCATTATGAAAACTCTTGACCACTATCCTATAATCATATTAGACTCACATCCAGCCCTTTCTCCTAACTATGATCCACAACAGATTGGATAAGGCTTAACGCGAAATCACTAACAGATCTAATCTACTACTCATGACTCCACTTTTCTGTCATGACTACTTTGCCATGGGTAATAAGTGTGAAGCATAGGCCAGGAAGTTTATATTGTATAGTAGGTTACTTAAAAGAGAACTTAAGGAGATGAAGAAAGGTGGAACTTCAGGGAATGCTTCATCGAGTGAAGAGTATAATCAATCTTGAAATTTTGAGGATTATTGTTGCATGAGGACATGCAATGAATTAAGCATGGGGCAATGTTGAGTCTCCATTTTGACACCTTTATTACCCTATATTATCCTCTATCTGAGTCAATTTTACCTCTCAAATGTACATATGTTGACCATTTCCTCCACAAATCCACTTAGTGACCTTGTCCATGTGCATAGAGAGGTAACTTATGTTAAAGCATGAATTTTTTGATTTTCTTGATTAAAATTGATTAAATGATTGTTTATTTATGCTCCTAGTTACTTTGACTATTATTTAGCAGCTTCATGACAAGGCATCACCTCGTCCAATACTCTGTAGTGATATGGTACTACCTCTGCGTTCACCTGGTACCAACTCTACACCTCTTTTAGTACCATCTTCACACCTATTCCAGTACCAACTCCATTTGGTACCAACCTTGTGCTTCATCTCGTACCAACTCTTCATCTCTTCCGATACCAACTTCATCTGGTACCAGCTCTGCGCTTCATCCGGTACCATCTCTACGCTTCATCCGATACCAGCTCTCCACCTCTTATAATACCAGCTTCATTCGATACCAACTCTCCACCTCTTCCGTTACCAGCTTCATCCGGTACCATCTCTATGCTTCATCTGGTACCAACTTTTCACTTTATCCAATACCAACTCTCCGCCTCTTTTGGTACCAGCTTCATCTGGTACTAGATTCCTCCTATTATGGTACCAGATCCATCCTGTACTACCAACCCACTGGTCTGGTACCCATAGTTGTGACTATGTTCATCCGATACTAAACCCCTACCTACAATATTCTGGTACTAACTATTTTAGTCCGGTACCAACTGTGCTAGCTCGGCACTAGACATAATTCAGAATTTTTGAATTCTTCTAGAAGCAAATCGGGCACATGGATTTTGTACATAATGATGTTTTCATGCAGACATGTGTTTCAAACTTCATCCATATTGCATGTGTGTATGTCCATCTCAGGGGGAATGATTCTACAAAAATTAGTAAAATTCTCAAACTTCAAACTTGCGCCTCGATTTTCGTGCATATGGTATCAGATCTAAAAATTAGAAGATATGGGTTTTGTCTAGAATATGGAAAATTGAGTAACATTTGAGCATTTTTTCAAAATTAGAATTGGTTTGGAAGATATGGGTGGAGCCCTAACTCAAATATGCCCAAATTGATGAAAAACACAGATTTTTGGGATTTACCCTAAAATTGAGAAAATTATTTTCTTAGTTTGGGGATTCGGTTTCATCCATTCCTCCATGGATTTTATGTATAAATAATACCTCATAGGTCTGAGTAGAGGAGGAATTATTATGCTATAAGATTGGTTCTTGAAGAAAGAGGAATTGTTGTGTTGTAGGGTTGATTCTTGAAGACTGTGGATTGTACACCTATTTCTCAAGTAAATATATAAATTACAGTTCATGGAAATGATGTGCGTTATCAAACCTTTCATTCTGTAAGTTTATTTTAAATATACCTTGTCGGTACGACAAGGGCCCACCAACCCAACCAAGGTAAGCTTCGTTGTATTTACTATATATATAATTCTAGTTTGTGTATGGAAAAAATCATTTTTGTTTTGATCATAAACATCTAACTTTATTTTTGTTTTGTTTCAGTAAACATTTGACAAAATACAATAAAGATGTGTGGTAATTATAAGTGAGTGAGAGAGAATTTTTGGAGTGCAATATAGATTTTTGGAGTGTAATATGGATTTATGAGTGCAACATAATTTCTTGAGTGAATATTTTCTATCCTTCTATGTGTGTGTAGACAATCATTTGGTAGATCTAATGTTGTAGTGTTGTTTCTATGTTGCAAATATAGTGATAATTAAGATCTCCATATTTCAACCTACATGAGCCTATAATGGAGTATCTCAACATACCTAGAGTTTCTTCCCGAATTAATTAGGTTACACCTTGCAAACACATGCACAATCAAGACCTCCATCTCTCACCTTACATGTGCCTAAATGGAGTGTCTTTCTTCGCATGTGATTTCCTCTAGAATTGATTGATGTTTTCCTTCTAGCATATGAAGAGTGTTAGCTGTTATTATTCTAGATGTTGAGGGAACAAAGTCAAAGTTCATGTTTCTACTTCATGCGCCTACAATGAACACACTAGTCACCTGAACAAGAATTTGAATCATATTTATTTTATGAGGTTTTCTTTCCAGCGTTTGAATTGTGTGAAGACTGTTATTTTTAAAAGTGTGTGTTGGTTTTTAAATGGTTTTCTTATCTAAGCTATACTAAATAGACATAGGAACCTATCTATTATTGTCACATATAGTGCATCAACTCTATTGATTATGAATCCCAATTGATAATTTATGTTCAGTAATATATTATGCATATAATTGCACCAACAAGGAGGTATGCTCATGGTTTGGAGTCCAGAAAGAGAAGAATATTTCTAGTGTCTCTTATCAACTTCCTTTCATTTTACATCAGAAGGCCTCAACACCACAAATATTCTAAGATGTAGCACAACAACTAGAAAAAAACAACAAATTCTCTTAGCCTCTGAGGAAGAAAAGGAATAAGGAGAAAATGAGACATTTCCCAAGTTAGTTATGCTCCCATTACCATCAATCCTAGATGATGCCACAATATCTGGTAAGCAGTTTTGTGAAACCATTGCTGCCACTTTTCCTATGAAGAAACTGTGCTCCGGATCTCTTTCCATATCCACCACTGACACCATTATCACAAATGAAATTCATGTTTCTTCCCTATCACCTCAAACTTGCACCACCACCCCTATCCCATCCTTAGTTCCCATTATAACTGTTTTGTATGACCCCCCATTTAAGACACAACCCTCTCCCATCATTGAGGTGCTCACTAAACAAATGTCTATATTGGTCATCGACTCCTCATCCAATGCTACATAATCCCATTCTCACACTCATATTGAAACTTCTGATATTGATTATACTGACCTCTTATCTATCACCACAAGAACCACATTACCCATTCCTTCCCCCTTCCCGGTAATTCAGTAGGTCAATGTCGCACTTGATAACGCGGATAAAGATAATCCTACTCTGTGGGATGATAAATCCACAGAAGTGCCAAAGAAAATAAGTAAATATCCTCCAAATTACCTTATGGATAACAAAGAGGACACTCATTCTTCTAATAGTATGAGCTCGGTTAAGGAATATATTATGCCATTGTAGAAGGATCTAGAATATTGTCGTGCAATACTGGAATTGTTCCTGGAGCAACACAAATACATGGTTAGGATGCTTCCTCAAGAGGTTCAATACAAGTGAGTGTACTAATATGTTTACCATCTCCAATGATTGGGTTGGCATATTAGAAGAGAGGAAGAAGCCGATAGAAGAAATATGAATTCAAATCCAATAGATGAAAAAGGAGGTGCAGGAGATCACTGACCTCATTGTGCAGTAGGTGAATTTCACGTAGATATAAGAAGATGGTGAAAGAATCAATGAGATGTATGAGGCTACTCGAGTTGTCAATAAAGAACTCAAGGAATCCAAGCCTACAATTTAGGATACTTATGTCAATATGCAACAATTGGATTTGTCTATAGAAATGGAGTGGCATTTGTCATACCCCAAGGTCGAGCCCCTTTTGAATTATAATTTTTCTTATAGGATGGTGAGACAAGTGGTTGTAAGCTTAATGAATGATTTGTTTATTAGGATTGTGAGCTAAATGCCAAGGCCAAGAGCCTAATATTTGTTTTGTATCTGTAATTATGTAGATCATTAATAAAAATAAAGACACTGCTACGTGTAGACCATCCATGAAGAAGAGTTATGGGGGACTAAGCTTCACTAGGTAGGGTAAGGAAGGGGGGCTAAGTATTGGGATTAGGGGCTAAGCTAGGGGGATTACCTCTAGAGGAATAGTATTTTAATATTATTTCCTAAAGACTAAGGTGAACCTTATATGTTTTTTTATCCTAAGTTCCTTGAAAATGGGACATGGGCTTAATGGAGCGCATGCAACTCCAGGAAGACAAGTGTTGACTTGGGTGCATGTAGCTAAATATGAAGCATCATATTGTGTTAGAGGGGGATTTGTGAGTCAGTCTCCCATAATTCGCCCGAGTCATGATGCCATTCTCCCATCCATCACATGAACCCGATTTTTTTCTACGTATGCATCTGCATACGAGCACACAATGAAGGAGACCCTCACGTGAAGGTTGTCGTCCTGTATTTTTCCCGATTCGTCGTTCTTGTCTCTGTGTCTAACCTTTGCCTACATGCAAACTTTTTTGAAACCAAAGCAGGAAATCCATCTTGTATTGTTTCTTGTGAATCCCGACGCAATTCTAGTCACCTGAGCCATGTTGAGACTTAGCGTTAGGTTGTTGCATGTTTTCGTGTCCATACTCATTTTTCCATGTTGTCATTAACTATTGTTGTTTCTGTCAAACATACCTGGCTGTAGATGAGTCGAAGACTGGTTATCAGAACTATGAGTAGGTCTCCCAGGTGAGAGAGTCTGTTGGGAAGTGAGTTCTCTTGGAAGGGAGTCCAATAGCAGCCATAGTACTTTGAGACTTCTAGTCCAGCCTATTGCTGAAGCCCAAGGTAAGGGAGGTGTATTGGCCGATGGACTTGTAGTAGTGAAGGTGTACTTTCCTTAGGTGGAGAAATTCTATGGGGAATGAGGGTCTGTGTGTTGTGGTCATAAGTGACTCCTAGGATAAAAGATCCTTCCTGTTGCTTTGTGAAACTTCCTTGTTGTCCTTGCTAAGCCTAGAATTCCATTGCTAGATTGAGTTTAGTCCCATCTCAGGGGTGACCCACTATTGAGAGTGATGAGAAGCGCAGTCTAAGGGTAGGAGGTTCATGGAAGGTCTGCATGTAGTTGGTGGATTCACTCTAGATAAAAGATAAGTATCATTTATGCGATTAATTATGTATTTTATGCATGTTTTGAGATGAATGTTTATCGTGTATTCAATTGTGTATGTGAATTAATGTTACTTTTCATTGATTGTATATGGTAGCAGTAATTCCATGATTACTCTGTGTTAAGTATTTTAATTCATTAAAATACATGTCATTTATATATAAGTGTATATTCTGCAGTAGTGGCATTAACCAGTGTCTAGAGGATCGGAATGTTACAATATGGTATCAAAGCATGGTTACAACATTGAGCCTACATGGGCGATGTTAGTGGAAGTTGAAGCAATATTTTCGGAAGGAGTTGTTTTGTAAATGGACAAAAATCAAGTTCTGACCCAAGGTTTCAACGCGGAGCCTGGATGGGTTGGATAAGTGGTCATTGGACTCAAGTTTCAAGTGGAAATTGTGTTTGGAGGAACCAATTTCGAACCTGAAAATGTTCCTGAGTACCAATAGGTTACCTTGGTCATGTTAATAGATTAGGAGGAGAAGTGTATCATAAAACCATGACAGAAGTGGTGTTGGACCACAGAGTAGTGTGAACCGTAGGATCTGTTAGGAAGAAACCCTTATGAGTGTCAGATCTAGATAAAGTGCAGAAGGGTTAACCTGGAAGCCCTTTGGAGTTTGTGACTTTAGTGAATTTGATGCAAAATAATAGAAAGGCCAAATCCCAAAGATCTGAAGCCCCAAAGTGGATCTACACTGTATATTTGGGGAGAAGAGATCAACTATTAGATCTGTGTCCACTTAAGAAAAGGAAAACCACTTTAGAGGATTTCAAGTGTGGAGTGTGACAAACTCTCGAAGTCTTGAAGTAGATCGCAATCATCCGTTTCAAAGGACACGCATCAAGAGATTGTGTACTTCGGGTGGAAGTACTTTGTGAGGAGGAAAGTGCTATGAGTTTGAAACTCCCAAAGCCCAAAGAGCTGAAGTGGTGATTCATGAGGACATCACCTGGAGCTGACATGGACACCTAGGATGTGTACCATGTGTCATTGGGTTTCGAACCTGTGGAATATTGAAATGGAATTTAGAGCATAGCATGTGGGCCATGTATCAACCACTAGTATTCCTCCATGTGGCATCTTGTATGAGCAAGGTTAGTGGGGCCCTAGGTTATGTAACATAGTTAAAGGTCGGAGGAACCACACTGGCATTGATCATGATACATCAAGATAAATGACCATAAGGAATTGTGGGGACACAAGTTGCATGGAGGTTAATTATCCAAGGCGGTCCCACAATCCAAACCATGGTTTCACCAATGGGTTACGTGTCAGTGTCAAAAGAATTGTGGGATGAAAGGAGGGTTACTCCAAACCACCATTGCATGCCCCTGCAATCAAGAAACTTTTAAGTGATGTAACGTAAGGACGTCACCAAAGGTGATGGGGAATGTTCGGAGTTTAACATTTCGGATGTGCGAATGTGAGATCCTCCGAAGACTCGAAGTCCTAGAACTCAGACACTTGAGGTTCCATTGTAAGTATCAATCGTTAGATGTTAGGTATATGTGGACTGAATATCCACCCCACTTTGCGATTTTGGTAATCCAAACTCTAAGGGATTGTTGTATTGTACTTTGAAAATTTCTGAAGCCGAAGGCCCAAGTAAGCACCTTCTGACTTATCACTTGGTCACAGTCCGTGATCACATGGGTTGGGGACTGAGAGAAAGGGGCTAGTGCCCAAAATTTATTACAGAGAAGAGAAGAGCTCGAAAATAAAAATGAAATATGAATGTTTTCTTAAATCATATTGGCTTATGAATGCTATGGGAATTTTTAAGGAATGATGGCCTAACAAATTCCGGTTGACTGCACATTGCGTTTTGCAAAGTTCAACAAGTGTCAAGACCACAACAAATTGCCACAGAGTGTAAAGAAATGGAGGAGTCACATAATGCTTCTGGTTCAAATAATGAAGTAAAAGGAATGGATGTCCATTTAGGAGGGGAAGAATCAAACTCCAATGGTCACGAAGAAGAGATGGACAAGGAAGGGCGCATGATGAAAATCATTGAATGATTGTAGAAAGACACCTAGGCTCACTGAGCTGATAACAGAAAGCTCATGAAATCCAGGGATCAACAAGAAAAGTTAAACTTAAAGTTGATGCAGAGTCTGGAAATAATCAAAAGGAAATTGGATAAGGAGAGTGACTCAAGAAAAATAGGGAGTCAGAAGAATCCTGAGACGAAAATAAGACAAGAAGCATTAGCAAGCATCATCATCACTCCCCAAAACATTCCAATAAAGAGGGACACAGTAGCTCAAGCCCATCTCTTACCCGAAAACATAGGAGATCTGGAATGCATGAATTGAAAGGTGAAATGAACAAGATTAAACCTCCTACGTTTGACAAAGAACACAAGGAAGATGAAGATGTTGAGACATGGTTGTTGGGCATGAGAAAATATTTCCAACTACATAACTATTCTTCTCATGCAGAGGGACGAATTTCCATTTACCAACTTAAAGGAAAGGCATCTGTATGGTGGGAGAAACTTGTGCAAATACAACATGTCAGAGAGAAGAATATTACATGGAGGGAGTTCAATAGGCATTTTGAAAAGAAGTAATTAACTAAGAGGTACTATGATAGAAAGATGAAAGAGTTCTTTGAACTAAAAATGGGCAGCATGACCATTGATGAATATGAATGAAGGTTTTTGGAATTGTTTAAGTATGTCCCTTTCATCAAGGAAGAGACTATCAAAATTCAAAGGTATCTGAATGGAATGCCATCTTCCATCAGTGACAAGATTGAGTATGATGACCGAAAGACTATGGAAGAAACTTTAAGAAGAGAAAAATGATTATATGATCAGAAAAAAAGAAAATCCTACTTTCCAAAAAGCTTGGGAAGACAAGAAGAAGTTTAAGAGGGAGAAGAGGAAAAAGGGAAACAAAGCACCATTTTTCACGAAAAATCCTCAAGGAAAGCATCTTTTAGAGAGCCCAGGAAGGCTGAAGTGAGTGGACAAATGCCAAGATAGAAACCTATGGAATGTTGGGGCTATAAAGGAAATCATAGGTACAGAGATTTCCCCCACGGGAATGAAAAAGTGAGAACTGTCCAGAAACAGTGGAGGACATGGGCAGTAGAGTACCAAGGATCTACACAACCCTTGACAACAAACAAGAAGAATATCAATCTCACATGATTGAAGTGGAAGGCATGATTAACAACCAACCATTGACTATTTTAATTGATTCAAGGGATAGCCATAGTTATATATATCCTAGAGTGGTAGAAAGTTTGCAATTGTCGATAAGAAAAAATGGAAAGTCTTGGTTAGTGCAGCTGGCTACAAGAACCAAGAGGAAAGTCATTAAGTTAGTTAAGTCATGTCCATTAGTCATGAATGGACTAAGAACGAGAGTTGAATTGATCATTCTTCCTTTAAGTTCTTATGATTTTCTAATTGGGATGGATTGGTTGGACCAACACCATGCCATCTTAGACTTTTGTAGCAAGGCATTCACTTTCTCGGATGAGAAAGGGACTCAGAGAACGGTCCAAGGAGTTCCCAGGGCAGTTACTGTTAGAGAAATATCAATAATGCAGCTGAAGAATTGCTATAGGAAAGGTTTTCAATTATTTGCAGCCCATGTGGAGGAAGTATCGTAGGATGAGGCCTCAAATATTGAAGGCCATGAAGTACTAAAATATTTCAAATATGTATTGCAGGAGGTACCCAGACTACCCCCAAAAAGAGATATTGACTTTTCTATAAACTTGATGCCTGGAGCAGCTCTAGTATCAAAAGCTACTTACATAATGAGTACACCATAGATGAAAGAACTACAAATGAAACTTGAAGAGATTTTGAAGAAGGGGTATATACACCCAAGTGTGTCTCCTTGGAGAGCCTCGGTCCTGTTCATGAAGAGAAAGGATGGAACATTGATATTGTGCATCGATTTCAGACAATTGAACAAAGTGACTGTTATGAGCATGTATCCTCTACCAAGGATCAATGATCTCTTTGATCAGTTGAAGAATGATAATATATTTTCAAAAAAAAATCTTAGATCAGGATATCACCAGGTAATAATTAAGGAGGAAGACATTAGTAAGACCACCTTCATAACAAGGTATGGTCACTATGAATTCACAGTGGTTCCATTTGGGTTGTCAAATGCACCCGCTATTTTTATGTGCCTGATGAATGGTGTGTTCAGAGAATATCTGGACAAGTTTGTCATAGTATTTTTGGATGACATCCTAGTGTATTCCAAGTTAGAGTAATAGCATGAACAACATCTTAGGATGGTTTTATAGGTGCTAAGAGAGCACTAGTTGGATGCTAAATTGAGCAAGTGCTCATTCTATCAAAAGTAGATCCATTACTTGGGACATATCATTTCAAAGGATGGGATCGTTGTAGATCCTGAGAATATAGAACCCATCAAGGAATGGACAACGCCAAAGAATGTGATGAAATTCAGATCCTTTATGGGTCTAGCTGGCTATTACAGAAGATTAATTGCAGGGTTCTCAAGGATAGCTCACCCTATCACTTCCTTGAAAAGGAAGGAGAAGAAGTTTCAATGGACGGAAGAATGTGAGAAGAGATTCCATTGATTGAAGTAGATGTTAACCAGTGCTCCAATCCCGAGGATTGCAAATCCGAATGACGAATTTTTAGTGTGTACATATGCATACAAAGAAAAATTGGGAGGATTCCTCAATCATAATGGATTGTTAATTTGTTATAAATCCAAAAAATTGAAAGAGCACAAAAGAAACTACACAACTCATGATTTGGAGTTGGAATCCATTGCACATGCTCTAAAGAAATGGAGGCATTACCTCATGGGAAGGATGTTTGAACTTAGGATAGGCCATAATGGTTTGAAGTATTTGTTTGATCAACCAACTTTGAATGCTAGGAAAACTAGGTGGTTGGAGTTTCTTTGTGAGTATGACTTTGATATCAAGCATATCGAAGGAAAGGAAAAAAAAGTGGTTGATGCACTCAACAAGAGAGTGCATGAATTGCATGCTTCGACCATTAGCATGTACCTAGATGATATTAAAGGAAAAATTTCGGAAGCTGCAAATGCAGATTTGTAGTACATGGAGTTGGTAGAAAAGCTACAACATGGTAAGATGCTACAAAAAGTGGAAGATTATAAGTTGGGATATGATAAAACACTTCTATACAAGAACAAAATTTATGTACATAATGTCCAGGAATTGAAAATTATAATTTTGAATGAAATGCACAATGTGCCATATGTAGGGCACCCTGGATATCGGAAAACTGTGGCAGCAGTCAAGAGCCATTACTTTTTGCCAGGTATGAAGAACAAAATTGCATAATACATCGCGAGATGTATGGAGTGTCAGAAGGTTAAAGTTTAGTATAGACACCTAATAGGGTTGCTACAACCTTTACCCATCCCTAAGTGGAAGTGGGAGGTAGTGACAATGGATTTCATCACAGGATTGCCCATAATCGGCAAGCAACATGATTCAATCATGGTGGTGGTGGACAAGATTACAGTAGCTGCCCATTTTATTCCACTAAAGACTGCTCACAAGGAAACTAACGTTGCTGATATCTTTTTAAGGGAAATAACATGATTGCATGGTGTTCCCAAGACAATTGTGTCTAACAAAGACCCGAAATTCAGCTCAAAATTCTAGAAAGGGTTATTCAAAGGGTTCAGAATGAATCTAGACTTCATCACTTCTTATCATCTTGAGTCTGATGGGTAGACAGAGAGGGTGAACCAAGTGATAGAGGACATGTTAAGGATGTATGTGATGTTAACCGTCTAAATGGGAATACTACCTACACTTGGTAGAATTTTCCTACAACAACGGGTATGAAGCATCGTTGAAAATGAGCCCATTTGAAGCACTTTATGGTAGAAAGTGCAATACTCCAGTAAGTTGGGATAATCCAGCTGATAGAGAAGTAGTTGGGCCAGAGTTGCTCAAGGAAATGGAAGAACAAATGATGAAGATTAAGAATAATTTGAAATATGCCCAAGATAGACATAAGAGTTATGCTTATAAGAACAGGATCCACAGGGAGTTCAAAGTGGGTGATCGTGTTTTTTTGAAAGTAAAAGCGAACAAAAGGTCCTTGAAGCTGCGAAACTGTTCCAAGTTGGAAGCCATATTTTGTGGACCATTTGAAATCCTAGAAAGGATTGGACCAGTTGCATATATGCTTGCATTTCCTGCATCTATGACTGTGCATATTGTGTTTTATATTTCATTGCTTAAAAAATATATACTTGTTGCTAATCATGTAATCGATTGGAATGTGATTTAGGTGGAGCAAGAAGGCATCTTGCAAGTGCATTTGGTGCATATACTAGACCGAAAAAGAAAGCATCTTCAGAATCGAGCTATAGGACTTGTAAAAATCCAGTGGACTTGGTACAGTCCTTAGGACACAAGATGGGAGCATGAAGATGTTATGCGGGCAGAGTACTCACATCTTTTTGAAGATTTTTGAAATCTTGTTGTTGTTTTGTAAATAAGTTGCACTGAGGATTGTGAAAAATAAGGGGAGGCGATTGTAATACCCCAAGGCCGAGCCCCTTCTGAATTGTAATTTTTCTTACAGGTTGGTGAGCCAAATGGTTGTAAGCTCAAAGACTTATGTGTTTATTAGGTTGGTGAGCCAGATGCCAAGGAAGGAGCTTGATATTTTGTTTGTACATGTAATTATGCATATCATTAATAAAAATAAAGACATTGTTGCATTTAGACCCTCCACGAAGAAGAGTTATGGGGGACTAAGCTTCACTAGGTAGAGTAAGGAAGGGGGGAAAAGTATTGGGCCTAGGGAATAAGCTAGGGGGCTTACCTCTAAAGGATTAATATTTTAATATTATTTCCTAAAGACTAAGGTGAGCATTATATGTTTTGTTATCCTAAGTTCCTGGAAAGTCGGACGTGGGCTTAATGGAGTGCATGTAGCTCCAGGAAGAGAAGTGTCAACCTAGGTGCATGCAGCTAAAGTTGAAGCATCAACTCATGTTGGGGGGGTTCACGATTCAGTTTTCCATCATTAGCCTCATCCATGCTTCTATTCTCCCATCTGGCACGTGAACTCAATTTTGTTCTTCATCTACATCTGCATATGGGCGCACAGTGAAGGAGACCCTCATGGGAAGGTTTTTGTCCTGTCTTTTTCCCCTATTCGTCATTCTTCCCTCTGCCTACCCACACACATTTCTGAAACCAGAGTAGGGAATCCATATTGTGTTGTTTCTCATGAAGCCTGACGCAATTGTTGTTGCCCGAGTCGTGTTGAGACTTAAAATTAGGTTGTTTCCTGTTTGGGTGTCGATACCCATTTTTCCCTGTTGTTGTTAATTGTTGTTTCTTCCAACTGTACTGGGTTGTAGCTGAGTCGAAGACTGGTTATTAGACCTGTGAGAAGCTTTCCCATGTGAGAGATTCTGCTGGGAGGTGACTTCTCCTAGAAGGGAGTCCCATAGTAGCCACAATACTCCCAGACTTCTAGTCCAACCTGTTGCTAAATCCCAAGGTAAGGGAGGTGTACTAGAAGATGGACTTGTAGTAGTGAAGGTGTATTGTACTGGGGTGGATAAGGTGTGTGGGGAATGAGGGTTTGTGTGTTGTGGGCATAAGTGACTCCTGGGATAAAATATTCTTCCTGTTTCTTTGTGCAACTAATTTGTTTTCCTTTCCAAACCTACAATTCCCTTGCTTGATGGAGTTTAGTCCCAGCTCAGGGGTGACCCACTACTGAGAGTGATGAGCAGCGTAGTCTACGGCTGGGAGGTTCATGGAAGGTCTACACGCAGTTGGTGGATTCACTCCAGATAAAATATAAGTATCATTTATGTGATTGATTATGTATTTTATGCATGTTTTTTCTGGTGAATGATTATCATGTATTCCCTTGTGTATATGAATTAATGTTAGTTTTCATTGATAGTATATGGTAGTAGTAATTCTGTGATTACTCTGTGTTAAGTATTTTAATTCATTAAAATTCATGTCATTTATATATAAGTGTATATTCTGCAGTAGTGGCATTAACTGGTCTCTAGAGGGTCGGGGATGTTACAATAGAAATTGCTAGCCACTAAGCCTGTGAAACCCAATGTTTCAACTATCAAGGAATTTATTGAGGGAGATTTCATTTTGGTGTGAAAGTGGTAGGGATGGGTGGAGCAGTATGACATCTTCTATCAGTAAGAAATAAAGTTCATCCCAGATTTGGCTCTTCATTTGAAGGAATCTTGAGTGATGAATGAGAGGGTTGAATCAAAATGAGAAAAAACTTGTGGTCAGGCCCTCCATTTTTGTAAATGACTATGTTTTAGGAAAAGGGCCATAGGTCAGTTGGAAAAGAAGCATAAACCACCAAAAATATTGAATTCTGGTTGGATGGGTAGTGAAAAAAGGACAATATCATTGAGCTGTAACAAGAAAAGGATGGAAAAATAATGGATTGGACAATACCTTTAAAATGGATCAAAGAATCCAAGAAGAAGACGAGGGAAAGTATGGATCTATGTAATGGGAAAGGGGTTGGTCATAGTCTTCATTGTTATTATTTTTTTTGAGTAGGAGAGATTTGTTGGACACACCGACCACACTGAGAGGGGGGGGTGAATCATTGTATGGCTCTTTTTCAACTTCCCTTCACAAAATGCCTTAGTTAGCTATCACCATTTACTCATAACTTATTACTGTCATTTATAACCAGTTGTATGTGAACATATATCAGAAACATATAACAACAACATATATCATCAATAAGCCATCACCACAAAGAACATAAGATGTATGTACAATTTTATTTTTATAATGGACTAGAATCCTTGGGTTTATCATCAACAACTGAACAGAGTATCAACTCCACAAGAGAACCAACTCTGTAATGCAAGAATCATCTTACACAACTCAACACCATCTGAGAAGAGGATTCAATACTCAATAGATACCAATATTTCAACAGGTACGCGACTTGTTAGTAGTGAAGCAAGCATATGTATTCACCCTACCAATAGCGAATGCCACGTATGTGCGTGGCCTATCTGTACTGCAACCTACGTATGCCCTCTGAAAAACTAGAGTTTTTTCTCCTTCAAAAACTCAGATCCTATGCATGCTTCAGTCACATACACTTCTTCCTTTCACTGTCCAATCTGTACCATAACCAATCAAAACACATCTATGCTTTCCAACAACTTACTCATGCTCCTCAACCATAGAATATGAATGTTACTTAATCATGTATAAGTAACCAATATACTATGGAAACCATATCAATACTGAAACATAAGAGTGTTTCTCACTCAGTCAATCAACCACATAAATCATATCACAACATCCATACCATAATTCCATAAGCATTCACCATACCATAAGCAAGAGTATCCATCAAAACAATCATGTAACCATACCAGAACTTCTATGGAGGATCTGAGCCCATAGAATGCAGATATGCAACTTGCTTCATCCTTCAGGAACCTGACACCAACTCACACTCAAGTCTCCATGACTTTATTCAAATGTACATGCTTTGATATCCTTCATCCCGCATGTGTACCCACCCTGCCTCACTATAGCCCATGTATGTACATGCTCTGACTCACTACAACTCACGTTATCCTTCAGAAACTAGGGTTTCTAAACTTTTGAATCTTTCGCCTTTAAGATCTAAGACTTATGGAAACTTTGATGCGTCCATGAGATCTTGCAATCACTCTCTTCCTTAGAATAGATCTTCAATATATGCTCAAGAGAGATGTCTTTACAAGATACCAGTGCCTCTTATTTATACTTGTTATCCAGAATTTTGGTCATGGTGATGATGTCGTGGTGATGTCATGATGATAGAAAATCAAACTCCTTATTAAATAACTCCTTCATGAAGGGGGTTTCTCTTATCTATTTCCAGAAATCATATTTTGAAGATAGTTCGCAGGCTGCATATATACTCTCCTGCGAGAATGATACATTCCCGCATGCTGCATTCAACTAGGGTGCGAACTTCTCGCACTGTAATCATTGCCAGGGT
>SNQJ01S0008848.1:4327-33205 GCA_010110895.2 Picea sitchensis | reverse complement strand
CAGAGATTTAAGGAGAGTGTTC
The DNA here is from genome assembly GCA_010110895.2 of Picea sitchensis. Lineage (NCBI taxonomy): Eukaryota > Viridiplantae > Streptophyta > Pinopsida > Pinales > Pinaceae > Picea > Picea sitchensis. The sequence goes on along the minus strand of SNQJ01S0008848.1, from coordinate 33,183 downwards.
ATAAGGTATGTCCACTATCCATTTCTCTTAGTTCATTCAATAATCTAGATCTAGGGAAAGAGTAGTATTCTGTCTTGTTTTGTTCTAGATCCAGGTGGATCTAGGGATATTGGTCTGTGTCCGCACTCACGAATTTATCCATTAACAATACTCTCCAAGTAGTTTCCTTAGAAGCATCCAGTAGGCCACTTTGTCTACATATCCATTTTATCCACATAACCACTTTTTCCATATGGCTACCTTTATCCAACTTTGTCTACATAGCCACTTTGTTCACATGGCCACTTTTCCATTTAACCCACTTTCCTTATTTTAGGGTTAACCCACTTATAACCACTTTCCATAATTAGAGAGTTCTTCATTAACTTTATTATTTAAATAATCCTCTTTAACTTCATTAATGCACTTTATTATTTAAATAATTTCTTCTTTGTAAACACTTTCACTTCTTTGACCTTTTGGGGGCTTCTAGCCAACAATGAAGGTCCTCCAAATTCATAAGGCCATAACTCTCAAACCATGAGGATTTATGTGATGTTCCACATACCTCCAGAAATGGCATGACAATAACTATCCATCTAGGATAGTTTCACTGACAAATTCATTGATCTTCATCTCATTATTCCACAATTAAGCATGGCTTTTCTAACCATACTTCTAGGATAACTCAACCGCAAAGCGTCTTCCCGTGAGGGATTTCACCATAAAGGGACCACTTTGGATTTCATCCATTTGTACTTCCTATCAACCATGAAAAGACAATAATGAGTCATCTTTACATCAATCCAACTGGAACAACCCATGACAATACATCACTATGACATTATCCCTTTGTCATTGATTCTATGCATGACCACATGATCCAACGATCAATACATTAATGAATCCATCCATCTATGCATCATATGTCAATGAAAATAAATGAGGAACATGCTTCATCTATGCATCAATACATCTATTCATCATATATCAAATACATTGATCCATCTTCATCTATGCATCATATATCAATGAATATGCATTGATCCATTCATTTAAAACAATGAAAATACACACTTCATCAATATACTATGACGAGACATTGTTCCTTTGACATCAATCCTTTGAAATCAATGACAACATGATCCAAAAATCCAGAGAAGTTCCAAACCAACTAAGTAAATATCCTCCAAATGACCTTATGGATAACCAAGAGGACACTCATTCTTCTCACAATATGAGATCGGTTAAGGAATATATTACACCATTGTAATAGGACCTAGAATATTTTCGTGCAATACTCGAATTGTTCCTGGAGCACACAGACATGGTTAGGATGCTTCCTCAAGAGATTCAAGATAGGTGAGTGTAGTAATATATTTACCATGTCCAATGATTGGGTTTGGATATTAGAAGAGGGGAAGAAGCCGATAGAAGAAATATGGATTCAAATCCAATAGATGAATAAGGAGGTGCAGGAGATCACTGACCTCATTATGCAGTAGGAGAAGTTCATGTAGATATAATAAGCCTATGAAATAATCGATGGGATGTATGAGGCTATTCAAGATGTCAAGAAAGAACTCAAGGAATCCAATCCTACAATTCATGATACCTATGTCAAGATGCAACAGTTGAATTTGGCTGTAGAAACGGAGTGGCAAACATTGCTAGCCACTAATCCTGTGGAGCCCAATGTTGCAACTGTGAAAGAATTTATTGCAAGAGATTTCGTTTTGGTGTGGAAGTTATAGGGATGAGTGGAGAAATATGACATCTTCCGTCAACAATAAATAAATGTCATCCCATAGTTGGGATCTTGATTTGAAGTAATCCTGAGTGATGAATCAGAGGGTTGAATCGGGATGAGTAAAAACTTGTGGTCGGGCTCTCCATTTTTGTAAATGACGATGTTTTTGGAAAATTTCCACATGTCAGTTGGAAAAGAAAAATAAACCACCAAAAATATCGAGTGCTAGTTGGAAGGGTAGTGAAAAAAGAACAAGATCATCAAGATTTAACAGGGAAAGGATGGAAAAATAACGAATGACACAATACCTTTAAGGTGGAATAAAGAATCCAAGAAGTAGACAAAGGAAAAGTATAAATATTGGAGCTATGTAATGGGAAACATGTTGGTCATATTCTTCATTGTTATTATTTTTTTTAGCAGGAGATATTATCTTGGTAGCTCATATTTTGGATTACGCTCTAGCTATATGAGTCTTGTATTGCTAATGTAAGGGTCTATGCTAATATTATTGTTTCCTTCATAGCACAATATTGAGTCTATAATGGGGTATGTGGAGTCGTATCTTGTTGTGCAAGAGATTGAATTAGAGACCTATGACATATGTTGATTTTGTAGTGTTGGAGATGCTAATGTAAATATGTGCTTGGGCTCTAAAATTTCTTGTTTTGATGATATGCTATAATGTGTATGAATCTAAGTTTATTTCATGCAATTACTTATTTCTTGTCTAGTTAAGTATTTGATCATTTCTTATGGATATCTTTGGTATCTGCTACATTTCCCTAATTAATGTTAAGGTAAATATGATATTCCATTCTCTCTCACTCAGTTCATCATCCAGTTCTCGACTATGCCTCGAGTGAGACTTAATTCCATTTAAGAAGGATGAACATGTTGGCATTGCTAGACTATAGTGGTGCCTTTTGTTGTCAGCCTTAGAGAACCATGGAGTCAACCTTGCACCAACAACCTAGTGACAATTTTTTTACTGGGAGGAAAGAAGGGTCAACTAAGACCCCGGATAGAAGAACGAGCTTGATTCCACCATTGATTTTGGGATCTTGACAGAATCACTTGTGTCTGACATTAGAAATCAAGGATACTGAGGACATGAGGAAGAAGMGGGAAAAGGTGGAAAACACCAAAATTCGTAGTAGAGGAGMAGATGATAAAACAAAGAGAACAAGAGGACGTGAGACATAAAATATAGTAGTTGCTAAAGTTAAAGAGAAACAACATGCAAGTGCAACAAGACAAACTCAAACAAATGGTTATAAAATAAAGAGTGAATTACAGATTCACAAACATATGGTGTGATGAGTAGAGGGATTCATGCACAAAAATATGAGTAGTCGAGAATATTGGGAATATTTTCTGAAGAAAATATAAATCTTCCCCAAGGGATTAATGGTCACCCTAGAACAAAGAAGACTCATATATATACTATAGAAATAGAGGACCACAACTTGGTACTTATAGGAAAAAAATAGACACTAGTAAGGGGAGGTTGTCGAGGGACTGTGTAGTAGAGAAGGGGACCCCTTGTGCATAGGAAATATAGTTTGGAAGGTACACAATAAAATCACGGAGGTCTCGAGCTCAGTAGGAGGAGGGAAAATTCTATTGTTTCTAGTGGAGCGAAGGAGAGTAGCCTTCCTAAGCCATTTTTTTATTTTTCAGTTAGCTAAGTCAATCCCCTGGTGGTATCATGGACTAGCATGGGGGTGGAATGTTGTAGAAATACATTTTGCAACATAGACTATGGTTGGGTGGAAATGCATTTCCCCTCACCCACTTGGATGGTCAAATACCTCACTAAACATATAAGTGTTTAATCTTTCCATGTCCAATGCATGTTGAATGGTAAAAATAATATATATTTTTTTAAATGAAAAATTGGTTAAAAGAAAGAATGTTGAATTCCTGAGTAAAATGGATTAAGTAGGATTTTATTTCACTATAAACTATGACAAATATAAATGAATGACCGAGAAGGGTTAATACAGGCTGTATCCCTATATGTTGCTATCCCCTTGAATGGAAATATTGCAAAATACAAATATTCTTTTGGAAGATTGATAATAGAGTATCCATGATTTATGGTAAGGTTCTTGTGTAATTCTAAGAACACTTAAACTTGGTGACTTTACCCTCCTTTGAAATGGAAAGTTTACATGATGGAAAATATTCAAAATTGGATTATGGGGGTAGAAGTGTCTGTAGCAAGTTGTAGAGAAGGGAAGTGTCCAAGGAATTCAGGTAGAATGCTAGTATTCTCAACCTGATAAGAAATTAGGATGGTTAAGCCTTAGAATGAGCCTCTACCTTGAAAAAAACCCATATTTGAACTACAAATATCGACAACCAATGATTCCATGAAGGAAGAAGATCATTACCATTGGTCAGAAGGAGAGACCATTAGAGATTCCAAGTCATGAAGTTCTAATCAGACTCGGATTTATTATATTCCATTGATATATTAGAAGGAAATATGATTATATCTAGGCCATAGCTTTCCAATAACCCACCAAAAAACCTTCTAAAAGGTGAAAAGTCGGTAATTTTGGAAAGGAGGAATATGAAGGATGTTTGATGGGGACGGCCGATGGAGGATTCTGATGGTGAGAGTGTCTATGGATGCAAGGGCCATTGATCTATTGGAAGGGATTCCAATGGATTTCTATTTGTTGGATCAAGAATGATACAAAATGATGATAAATACTTAGAAAAAGAGAGGTGTTGGTTAAGTACCATGAAATTATACGACCCAAAGTACACCCTGACCATCAGATGGGATGCACCAAGGAACATTGGATCAATCAAAATAGTCTCATTATAGACCGTTAATCGAAACGATATGTCATCGCTCTGGGTGGATGCAATCCAATATTAAAGGGCCCCACCTATTCACGTGATGACTAGGTGATGAGAAGGGTGATAACCAATGAGTATATTGAAGTGTTGATCTAATCATGAATGTTTATTTCCATCCCCAAGGACCATTTTATTGATTAGAATGATTCATCAGAGAGGTTTTGTAAGGTACCATATGTAATACAATAGGCAGAAAAAGGAATATTCGACAGATATAATTGGAACAACAAAATATTGAGAAGAGAAATACTATAAATAATACCTTTATTCAAAGAAAGCAATGATTCGTTACCTATTTCAAGGGAAACCTTTAACATAGCAGAGATCTATTACACTAATTATCAATACAAATCTTTCTCATGCCTCCTACTCTTATTTATACTAATTCTATCTTCTAAATAACATTCTAGAAGAATATCTTTTTATAAGAAGAAGCTTCTATTAGGTCTTCTTACATTGACTTGCTCATATTTATTAAATAGGACTTACTAACTAATGTCAGTCTTTATTACATTGAAAATGTATTATTCTATCGACTTGAGGGGTTGGGGAGGTTAGGTCCCTAAGATGACTCCCTGTTAAGATCCTGAATAGATATACCAATATAATCACCACAAATATTGAATACACAATAGATCCACAAAGCAAGATAGAAGAAATCACACAATATTATTACCAAACCCTTGCGGTAGGGCAACACCATACAATGGATCCTATTATGGAAGGGATCCTCTCCTGTTCACTTGCCTCTTCGAGGGGGCATCCTCCTATTGAGCTACCGCTCCATAATACAATACTTCTCTTCATGTCTCATTACATTGCTTGAACCCCTTTATATAGTGCTACCATCACCTAAGAACATTCTAGAGGAGGAATCTTCTAGAAGTAGAACCGTAGGAGGAATCTTCTAGAAGTAGAACCTTCTAAGAAGTCCTCTTACATTTATTACATCTAACCACCATAGTGAGCCTTATTTAATAATATAGTGACCCCACTACCTCTAGCTACCTTACATTCCATCTCTTATGAAAGCTGCTGTCCTCAACGCTGATGTGTACAACCATACCAGGTCCTGATAATTGTGGACTGTAATGTCAAGAAGACCAAGAACCAAAGTCCCATGTAGAAAGGAAAGCCACCATGTCGAAGTAGTCCAACCACCATTGTAAGCCCGGGTTCCATGTCCAAGTGCTCATGTGAACTCCCCTCAGAAGATTTTGAACCCAATAACCAACTCCAAATGATGCTCCAAATATTGACACCTATCATGTGGATCTAAATAAGAAGATCCATCCATAGTGGAAAAGGGTAGCATAATCTCGAAGGAATAATACCACCGAGAATATGCGACTCAACGCCGGTGAATAACTCCCGAATCGGTATTGATGCTTCTACGTAAGGTGGAGTGAGTCAACAAAATATGTAGTGGTCATCCCGTGAAATGACAACTATCCATACCAATCATCACAATCTTCCTCAAATCATACCAAGCATATCTTTCTTGATATATTCATGCATGAGGCCCTGCATAAGAAATCTCCCCTACATGTTGTTCCACGAATCTTGAATACTAATGAAAACTATCATTGAGTTCATATGTGAGGCTATCTCAGGAGGCCATGTGAGGCCACAGCAAATGCATCCAATCTATCATCCACTGGGCTTGAATGATTCAAGAATTCTTTCAAGTTTGAGATGAAGTAGCCATCTGATCACCTTATGAACTCTTCTAACCACATGAAAAAACTCAAGAAAATAGACCCAATAAGTTTTGCCAGAGGATCACGCTTTTATGGAAAACCCTAAAAATCTGTTGAAGCTAAAATGCTCATAACTTCACTTCCTCGGAACTGCTTTCGCTGATTTTTTTTTGAAATTGGGTGAAATTGTGAGAGGAAATCAGATCTGTAATTTAATTGGGTACCTGGCCTTCAAATGCTACAGAAAATAAAAATAACTCGCGCCGCCGTCCGCAGAAAAAAACCCCGAAAAATTGGCAGATTTAAAAACCTCAATATCTTGACCTTCCTGACAGCTTTGGACCATTTTTTTTAACTTCAGTTTTTTATGAGGAACTCAGATATACAACCCTTTCTGCAAATTTTACACCAAAAATATACCGAAAACTTCTGGAAAACACTCAATTTGAAAAAAAAAAAAAAAAAAAAAAAAAAAAAAATATTTGCCCACAACTCCGCCAAGGAAAGTGCTCGATACCACTTGTTAAGATCCTAATAGATATACCAATATAATCACCACAAATATTGAATACACAATAGATCCACAAAGCAAGATAGAAGAAATCACACAATATTATTAACAAACCCCGGCACACCATACAAATTTGGATCCTACATGGAAGGATCCTCTCCTGCTCACTTGCTCTTCGAGGGGGCATCCTCCTATTGAGCTACCGCCCACACACAATACTTCTTCATGTCTCATTACACGTTTTGAACCCTTTATATAGTGCTACCATCACCTGCTACACCTAAGAACATTCTAGAGGAGGAATCTTCTAGAAGTAGAACCTTCTAAGAAGTCCTCTTACATTTATTATATCTAACTACCATAGTGAGCCTTATTTAATAATATAGTGGACCCCACTACCTCTCTAGCTACCTTACACTCCCCCCTTGAAAAAGTGTCTCATACTCAAGGCTTGATATGAGGAAATTGTTGCAGAATGGTAGTTGGCTCCCAAGTGGCATCTTCCAGTGGAGTATCAATCCATTGAACTAGAACTTACTCAATGGTGTGTTGATAGATAAAATTCTCACACTACTCCAATACAACTTGGGGTTTCTACCAAATGGAACCTTCTTCATCCAACTTCAGTAGATTGGTCTAGGTGTGACACCTGGTGCCAATCACTTTCTTCAAGCATGAGAAATGAAAAAAAATATGTATCTTGGAGTGGTTAGGAAAGGCTAACTAATATTCCACTGACCCCATGTGCTTAAGAATAGTATAAGGACCTTAGAATTTAGGGGCCAGTTTCTGACACTATTTGGATTTGAGTGAATTTTTATTGTATAGTTGTAAACGAAGAAAAACTTGGTCCCCTTCAACAAATTAATGTTCAAAATGACCCTAGTTTTCCTATTGCTTCATGCGGTTTTGAGCCATGACCAAATTTTCTTTGAGAGTATCGAGAATGGTCATGCAAACTATAATGTTGCGGTCAACCTCCTGAACCTTGGATACTCTTGGCACGTGCCGGAGAGTCCATGGTGGTTTCTATCTATATACTGCTTCAAATGGGGTCATTGTGAGTGCCAATATGGTAAGAGGTGTAGTACCACCATTCAACTAGGGGTAACCATTGAACCCATTGATGTTTTCTGTCCAATGAAAAACACCTAAAATATGTTTCCAAACAATTGTTGACCTCTTATGGTTGGCCATGTTTCTGAGGATGATAGGTTGTGCTAAGATTCAATTAAGTTATGTGGAGATTGAACAATTCTTGTTGAAAATTGATGGTAAAGGATGGATCACGATTAAAAGAAATAGAATGAGGCATCCCTTGGAGTTTGAATATATTATCCATAAACATTTGAGCCACTTTGGATGTTATGAATGGGTGTTGAAGAGAACATAAACGAGCATATTTGGAAATACGATCGCTACCACCATGATGAAGGACTTATTGCCTTATTTGGGTAATCCAACAATGAAATCCATAGAAATATCCATCCAAATAGTAGTTGTAAGTGGAAGCAGTTGGAGTGTGCCAGGAGATTTGACAATCTCTCCTTTATTGCACTCCTGGGTATCACATTTATCCAAAAAGGTGTGTATTTTTTGTTTCATACAATCCTCGAAAAAAGAGCTTTTGACCCATTCATAATTTTTGGTAAAACATGAATGGTTGGTTGTAGGTGAAGCATGAAAATTAGAGAGAACCGTGGATTTAAGAGCTGACCATTTTTTTAAACATAGGAGACCCTTATAGAGAAACTCTTCTTTGTGCCAAGAGTACCCTGGAGCAACTTTGGGATGCCATTGCATTTTTTGGATTAAGTTGGAAATTTTGGGGTCTTTCAACCATTCCTGGAGGACATATTGAAGGAAGTTGATGACAATGAATGAGAGGGAAAAGAGGGACCCTTGTTCTTCATATTTCCTAGAAAGAGCATCAAACACCACATTTTCTTTACCCTTCATGTAAATGGTATCATAATCGTATCCAAATAGCTTGGTCACCCATTTTTTTTGCTTCAAGGTGGAAAGTCTTTATTTCAGGAAGTACTTGAGGCTTTAATGATATGTTTTAATTTGGAAGTGTCGATCCAATATATAAGGGTGCCATAGATACATTGCATGGAAAATAGAATTTTTTTCCCTTTCATAGATAAATTGGCCCAAATGTCGATATGACAATTGTTTGCAGGTAAAATCCAAAGGTCATCCATCTTACATAAGGACTTCCATGATTCCTCTCCCTAATGTAACACATTCATGAACAAAGGTCTTGGTGAAGTCAGGTAGGGTCAATATTGGAGTAGTGCACCAAGATTGTTTCAAGGTTTGGAAGGATTGGTCAGTGACTGGAGTCCAAATGAAAGAATTATTTTTAAGGAGAGTTGTTATAGGAGCCACAATTTTGCTACATTTATGAAAAAACTTATGGAAATAACATGTTAAATCTAGGAAACCACATAGAGTTTTAATATTTTGAGGGCGAGGCCAATTCTACATAGCTTCAATTTTCTTGGGATCCACCCTTACACCATCATTTCCAACAATATGACCCATGTACTCAACTTTAGAGACAGAAAGAGCACATTTAGATAGCTTGAGGAATTTTTTTTGCTTGGAGAAGAGATGGATATCAACTTCATCCACATGGGTGAGATGGGATTGCCATGTTTTAATACAGATGAGAATATTATCAAAGAATACTAAAAGAAAGTGATAAAGGAAAGGATGGAAAACATGATGCATGAGACTTTGAAAAGCGTAGGGGGATTTACAAAGACCAAATGGCATGACCAAGAATTCATAGTGGCCCTCATGAATGCGAGATGAATTTTTTGGAATGTCGTCCTCTTTCATACGTATGTGGTGGTGGATAGAATGAAGGTCAAGTTTGGTAAAGTATTGAACCCAACTAAGTGATCCAGAGGTTCATATATGACAAGAATGGGGAATTTGTCCTTGATGGTAAGTTTCTTGATGGAATAAAAATCAGGACACATGTTTGAAGTGCCTTCCTTCTTGAGGACCATGCTGATAGGGGAAGAATAGGGGCTCGTATTGGGATGGATAACACCCACTTCTAGCAATTCTTGGACAATTTTCTCCATTTCAATTTATTTAGAAAAGCAATGAGAATAAGGGCACACATTTAGAGGAAGAATTCATGAGATTAAAGGGATGGAATGATCATTGTCATTGCGGGGGGGGAAGGCCCTGGGTAGTTTTGAAAACAATGTGATGTCGGGAAAGGATATATTGAAGTTTAGGATGCATCGAGGGAATCTCAAATGATTGAATCAAATGGAGTTGGGAAATGATTCCAGAATGACCTTTTTTGAGTAACTTTTCCATGTGGTGGGAAGCGATGATCTTCGGTGAGCTTGTTGTAATGACTTGGAATTTATATTGTTTTCCTTCCTATTGGACATGGTTATTTCCTTAAAATACATTGTGATGGGGTCAAGAGTGTGTATCCATTCAACACCATGCACAATGTCACAACCAACCATGGAAATAGAAAACTTGTGATATTTCAAGTTATATTGACCAATTTGTAGGTGCACATTTTCACAATGCTCCCCACATTTCATGGAACCACTGTTGCAAATCATGATTTGAAAATTATTGACAACACAGATATAACAATTGATTTCTTGGTAAAGGAACTCATGAATGGAATTATGAGTGTTTCCACTATAAACTAAGATGAATTTCCTTTTCTTAATGTAACCAATTAATTTGAGGGTTTGGGGAGAAAAATATATAGTGAGGATCAGTGAGCGATGTAATATAATATGATGGGGGTATCATTGTCTTAGGTGAAACCTTGTAATATTAGTCAGAAACATACTCTGAAATGGCCATAATTTTTTTTTTTCTTTACACTTCTGCCCCAAAGAGTATTTCTCGTCCAAATTATAGAAAATGCCATTGAGTTGGAATTTTGACATTTCCACCCATGCTAACTTTTGGACCTTTAGAGGACTATCTAGAGGGGTAGGATTGGGAGGGTAAGAGAAAGGAATAAAAGAAGGTTTTTTGTTCTCAGAAAAGATGACCCATTGTGCCTCCTTGGTGCATTTAGTTTCTTCCAACCAAGTCTTGGGGCAAGCCTTGAGGACCTCACTCAGATTTCATCTTTGAGGCCAATGGTAAATATTTACTGGAATAAAGAATCAATTATACCCTCCTTTCAAAAATCCAAGTGCTCTAAGGAATTGAAAAAATCTTCCATTGTTCCTGACTTGGTCAAACAACCTAAATGGTGGGTCTTTGTGTCAAAGAATTCATATATCTCAACAACAAACTATGTCCAAGAAACATACCCTTTGCATGCATTTCTACACCATTTCCATCATTCCAGATCCAAATAGACAACATCGTAATGAAGCTTGGTCAATTCATAAGTAATGCCATGTATGGTAAAATAATGTTTCATCTGAGTGACCCAGGCAGTTGGATTCAAGCCATCAAATTTTTTAATATCAACCCTAGGAAAACAAAAGTCATAATTGGAATGAAATTGTAAAGGATTATAAGAGTCAACACCTTTGACTTGGGGTTTTGGGCCAAAGGAGCAAGGACCCTAGGTGCTCAATTGTTGGAAAGTGGATTTGAGTTTTGTTATTTGGCTGGAAATTTGGTCTAGTGTATGGTCCATTTTGACATGAATGGAAATAATGTCATTATTCAGTTTTTTATTGGTTTCATCTTGGAAAGTGGGGGCCATTAGGAGATGAGGGGTGGATCCATAGAAAGAAAGGAAGATAAGTGATATATACCACTACGATTAGGGAAATAAACATAATCTAATGGGATAAGTGGAAATAAGGATGTTTGGAAGGTTATGGTTCCACGAGAAAAAAAATTCTTAAAGTTATAGGTATCATAAATATCGAGACTAAAAGACGAATTCAATGGGATAGGTCTCAAATAAGGGTGTAGGAAGTACCCAATTTTTTTATTTTTTATTTTTATGTTGTTTTTTAACTCTCACAGAGTTATACTCTGACCTGAATAATATTGTAGTGTCAGAATTCCCAAAATCATAACAGAAAAATATGTGTAGCAATTTCACAACTAGAATGTAGGAGGAAAGGTTGTGTGACCCAAATATCCTTCCTATTCCTTTTCTGGTATGTTCCCCATAGGTTATTGTTTGCAAGGTGCCTATGGAGAAGGGTTTTCCTTATGTTATAGCTCCCTGAAATACATGTAGGTTCAAAAAGTAGTACTTGGACCAATATCTTAGGGAATCAACTCAGGAGCCTCGACCATACTTTTATCCATACTACCCCATAACCCAAGTACTAGAGAGTATCTTCCTGAGTGTTTTTCTCAGTGGCATTATAACAGTCAAGCGACCAATCGATTGATCAAGGGATACTTTTAGAAGACCTAAGGGAGTTCCAATATATCTGTTGGTACGTGGGAGTGATGGTCATGTACATATTCTTTTTGATGTAGTACTACTCAAGGGGTACCGATAAGGGTTACGAAGTTTCTAACAAGGGAAAACAATTAGTTTCTAGGAAACCCTGTGAAACCGTGTGTATCACCTACATGTAGTCTTCCCCATCACATTTTTACTCATTGAATGACATATCTATGTTCTTTAAAGACACCGGTAGTAAACATCTTCACCCTAGGTAATTTGTACCCACAATTCCTGCCAAGGAAAGTTCTATGACACCACTTGAAAGGTACCATATGTAATATAATATGCAAAAACATGAATATTCAACAGATATCAATGGAACAAGAAAATATTGAGAAGATACATGCCATAAATAATACCTTTGTTCAAAGAAAGAAATTTTCACTTTCCTCTTTAAATGCCACAAAATTACATCTTTTGAACGCACTCAAAAGGAGTCAATATGCTATTAATCAAACCATGGAATTGGGTATTTTTCTTTGCTACGGTTTCTATGTTTGCAATGTGTCAAGGCCTTTGAATCCCTTTATCAATCTCCTTCTGGAGAAGGGGTTCTCTTTTGCATCTTAGGAAGCTAAAATACCTCTCATGGCCATGGCATAGGGGTTGCAAACCCCCTCATACATTAACATAGTTGTCAATGAACAACCGAGAGCAAAGATTTCACGGCCACCATTTGAGTTATCACCTCACCTTCGACAATAAATTATTTAGGATGAGTAGAAATTTGGAAAGGAAATAGAGGTCAAAGTGGAAACCTCTCATCCAAAAGTGACTCACAACAAGGATCTAGAGAAATGCATCCCATAGACCACCCCAACACCAAGGTATGTAATCAACTCTGTTAGAGTGGGGGAGCACACACAGTTCATGAAGGAACATGCTTTAATAGGGAATTTTTTAGGACTATGGTCCTATGAGTGTGATTTAATCTAATGGATCAAAACCTAGTGGAACCCAAAAGGTCACTATGGCATTCAATTAGGATCAAAGGGTTTCTTCACAGTTGTATTCTTTAATCTCAAAGAGAAAGATCATGTCTTTGAAAATGACCCATATTTATTCAACTTTGTAGGGTTGTGCCTAATATTCTAGACAGATCATTTTAACCCAGAAAAAGAAGAATTCTCCTATGCACCAGTATAGATCCACCTCTATTTTGTTCTGTGAGAATTCTGGTTAGAAGAAATCCTAGGAGGCATTGGAAATACTCTTGGAGTTTATGTAAAATCTTCATAGGCTACATGAAAGAGAAATTACACCTCATATTCCTGCACCAGTCTTTATCTGAACATATCTAAAGCCTTACAAGGATATTTAACCCTTTAATAACAAAATGAGGAATGGACACAAACTATAGACTATGAGCATATTCCTTTTCACTACTAGAAGTTCCATGAACAGGAAGAAACTAAACCCAAGAAAATATAGTCAAGGGAAAAGAAAGAAGCCATCCACCAACAAATCTTTTGAAATTTTAACCAAGTTGCCAGATTCCCAAGAGGTGTAAAAACCACACCAACATAAAAACAAAGGAACCGTATAAGGAAACACACAACAAATTCTAGAGCTAGTCCTAGAAAATATCATATAGTCAACCTATGACGCTCATATGGAAGAAGACCAATTCACAAAGGATAGGGGAGATATGGACATAATCATAGATGAAAGAGACTTGACTGATATAGATATAGAGAAACTTGAGGAGGATTATAACAAGAAGGAACTGCAAAGTCTCCCTCTCGTGAAACTGTGCAATTTTAAAAAAGTATATATTGATTCAATAGTGGATGCCACATCTCGATCTAGAGGAGCATTGGGAATCCACTCATATCTAGGAAAATATCATAGGAAAACACCTAATCAAGGGAAAATACAAGAGTTAAAATCAGTGTAGAAACTCATTCAAAACGTAGGTAGCTTTATGATCAACTCGATGCAGGTTTAAATATCTCCAAGGGATTATTCTCCCCCTCCCCCTCCTCCATCGTCATGGAGATTCTATCCTGGAATGTAAGAGGACTAAATGGAATAACCAAACAAACAGTTCTTTGAAACTGTATAATGACAGAAGAACTAGAGATTTTATTACTCTAATAAATGAAATGCACATAAAATTTATTAGAATTTGTCTTTGAAGGTGCTGGAAATAGAGCAATTTTGTATATAATGACTCCAATGGAGCAGCGAGAGGAATGACTATCTTATGGAACCATGCAACAATAGTTTTAGATAGTTTCTACTCTTCTACTTGGATGTTTTCAGATCACTATCGATCCATTGGTTCCAACAAGGAAGGGGTCATCAGTAATGCCTATGGCCCCCATAAACCACAAGAGAAGGAAAACAAGTTCTTGAAAATCCTTTTATCCTTGGAAAATCTAGTGGGTTAGAAATGGTGGATTATCAAAAGATATTTCAATATCATTCTGTCCTTGGAAGAAAATAAAGGAGGAATTAGAAGATTGGAAAAGGATAGTGAGAGCTTCCAAAACATAATAGAGGATTTTATCTTAATATATATTTAATCACAAAATGACACATTCACATGGACCAACAAGAACTCTAGTACATATTAAGTTTCTTTTCATTTGGATCAATTTTTCATATAGGAATACCTCATGCTGGAAGGCCCTTACTCGAAGTGAATATTCTCCCCAAGTCAGGATCATATCACTTTCCAATTAGGTGTTGGATCGACACCATTAGGTCCCCCAAATTCAAGCCTTTTTAGTTTGAAATATTTTGTCTTTCACATCTGAATTTTCAGGAGCTTGCCAATACATGGTGGTCAAACACAACAATCTCACATTGAACCCTAATGTATCGATTCCAATAAAAGATAAATAATTTCAAAGAGCATCTCAAGGAATGGAACACAAATGTATTCGGTAACATATTTTTGGCATAATGATCTGTAGAGAAATGCTTGGAAGATATCGAAATCAATTAAATTTAACAAGGACACTGAGAATATCTACAGGTCGAAGAGGAGCTTCTAAAAAAAATGGAGGAAAGATATAAGAAAGAGGAAATCCTCTCTCTCCATAAATCAAGAGTGTAATGGCTCAAGGAAGGATAAAATAACACCAAGTTCTTTCATCGATCCATGATACAAAGAATAAATGTCAATCATATTACCAAGATGGAAAATGTCCAGGGTTAATAGATCATGGACCATGAAGGAATGGAGAATGAAATCATAAATTACTACATGAATCTCCTCTCAGAATATATCCCTAATATATCTGAAGCCATTAAAATTACTCATCATATTCTAAATCTCATCTCTCTTGAAAAAACAAGGCACTCATGAGGCCTATCTCAATCGAGGAGGTAGATCGGGCTATGAAGGAGATGCTCATGGGAAAACAACTAGGGCCTGATGAATTTACAACCGACTTTTTCCACCATTGTTGGTCAATGTTCCGAGAGGAGGTTTGCTAAATTCTTGAGGAATCTCTCTCTTCGGGTAAAGTCCTATAGGATCTCAATACCACTTTCCTCACTGTTATTCCTAAGGAGGAAAGGGTTTCCCACTTGTAACAGTTCAATCCCATCACATTGTGTAATGTAATATACAAAATCATCACCAAAGTAATAGCTCTCACACTCAAGCCTATCCCACCCTTCATCATCTCTAAGAAGTAGTCGAGCTATGTTGAAGGATGCTAGATTTTGTACAACATCATATTGGAACATGAAGTAATTCACTCTCTCAAATCCACTAGATCCCTGGGTATTCTCACCAAACTAGATCTCTCAAAATAGTTTGATAAATTAAGCTAGAAATACATCCAATCTATTCTCCTTTCTTTTGGTCTTAGCAATGAGTGGGTGAATTGTATCATCAACCTCACCTCTTCAACTCTCTTTTACATCCTTGTAAATGGCATCTCTTCCAATACCTTCAGCCCATCAAGAGGAGTCTTCCAAGGGGATCTACTCTCTCCTTTCCTATTTTTTATTATGGTTGAAGGAATGAGTCATTACATCAAAGCCTCCATAGTGGATGGATCCCTTCAGGGCCTTCCTCTTCATGGTATCCAACCTAAAACCTCCCATATTTAATTTTTAGATGACACATTGTTAATGAGCACACCCACAACGTAGGAAGAACAAAACTTAAAGACCATTTTATTTTATTTCAGTGAATCTTCGGGAACATCTATTAACCTAGACAAATCCCAGGTCTATTTTTCCAACACACTTTTATCTATTCATAACCACATATCTCTCTTATTAGGCATCCCCCAGAGGTCCCTTCCATCCAATGACCTTGGCATTCCCCTTACCATTTGAAATCCTAAACCTTTCGCACCCTTAACTTGGTTGGTCAGCTTGTTCTTATCAAACATGTTCTTCAAGCTATACCCATATATCTTTTATCTTCCCTAGCTTCCCCCCAGTCTGTGCTTAAAGGCATTTGTGATCTTCAAAGAAATTTCCTTTGGTGGGTCCACAAGTCAGAATGTAAATGGGCCTTGGTTAGTTGGGAAAAATATGAAAACCTAAGTTAAATGGTGGTCTTGGGATTTGCAACCCATGTTTTCTAAATGAAATAATGGGTGAATTTTTTTGGTGGTGGTGGCTAAAGCACCTGAAAGAGTTATGGGCCAGGTTATGGAAGAATAAATATGTGCTAAAAATTTACAAGGATCGTCTTATTAGGTTGATCGACCTGATTTCGAGATCAAATATCTCGAATCTTTTCCAGGGAAATTGCTCCCTTATCTAGGAACATGCCTTATGGGAACTAAGATATGGAAAAACTGCACTCTTCTAGTCAGACTCTTGGAAGCAATTTTCTTTGCTACAATCCATGGAAAGCATGCATCACCTCCATAACCAAATGCATAACAAATAAAATTTAAAGGTTGTATACTTATGGAAGGAATCACCCTAAACCTCTCATTGGAGAGATTTGAAAATATCTCACAATGACATCAATCTATCAACAAACTAAAACCTAGAGTCTTAGCAGGAAGCATCAATTCCGAGGAAAATACAAAAACAAGAAAGAGAGGATATTTTACATCAGGGAAACTCTTGAATTGACACCTTCACCATTAAAGAGTCTTACTATCTTAAATCTTAATTTCACCTACTGCCAAAGGAATGGATCTGGCATACCATATGGAATCACACCTCTTGCTAAAGGTTTCCATTTTCCTTTGTCTTCTCGTTTAGATCGAATCTTAACTTGGGATAATTTAAGGAAAATGGGATTTACTGGACCCTCAACATGCCCACTATGTATGGAACAATAGGAATCCATGGAGCATCTTCTGAATCAATGTTCTTTTGGTGTTGACCTATGGGACAAAGTAGCTCAAATAATGAGAAAAATAGATAGAGAAAGGTATAACATCATTCACACTATCAAGGATCAGATATTGATATCCTACAATAATCCAATCCTCAACATAAGTTGGAAGTTGTTACCACGTTTTGTTGTTTGGAAAATATGGAATGAACATAATATATCGGTTCTCCAATCCAATCCATCTTCGACAACATTTGTGTGGTCAAAGATTTTATGACATCACTGAAGATACTATGAGATCACAACTTTGGTCTGGAGAAGACTTCTCATGCAATCCCATTGGAAGCATCAGTCCATCCAAGTGGCACCTAAATCATCACCCAACTTTGCCAAACCCATGCCCTAAACCCTGCCCTATTCCCACTCAAATCCCATTCACCTAGAAATCTCTACCTCCAGGATTGTATAAAATGAATTTTTATGGAACCTCCAAAGGAAACCTAGGCCCCACAAGTTTTAGTGTGGTAATCGAAGATAGTGGAAGGAAAATTAGACACATACTAGCAGGAAATCTGGGAATTGATTCTAACAATTCAACTGAGCTTTGGGGCCTTCTTCAAGGAATTCAAATAGAAACCCATTGGCAACTAAAATAACTTGTCATTGAAGGATATTCATAGGTAATCATCTCTCTGAATACCATGATCCTACATGGTTCTGACCATACAAAAATCTCCCCCAGATGGTGACTTCTCAGCTCACTTGAACAAGTCAAATCTCTCCTCCTTCCAAGCCTTGTTATTGTCCCCTCACATGTATGTAGAGAGGCAAATAAAGTGGCTGACAAATTAGAAAATGAAGGGGTCTCCTTAAAGGGAGAATATATATACATAGATGCCAACACTATCCCTGCTCCCCCCTGCTCAAGAAATGCTTAGACCTCGCTCACCCAGATTTCAATTCCTTGGATGGGGTAACATTTGTACCACCATGCAACTAAATAAGGAGTCTCGGCATGACATCTCATATCCCATGTTATATTTTATGAGGTCGTGCATTTACGCTGATTCACTATGTAAGATATTTTTCTCCATGGGAAATTTAGTGAATTGGTTCACAATGATGTTGGGATTTGATCTTATGGGTACCATGTAAGTGGAAAATTTCACCTCCAAATTAATTATGTATTTCATGCATCAGAATGGAAATATCTGCCTCTTCCCATCCACATTTTTTTCTATGAATTTCCCCTTTATTCCGCTTGCAGGTTTTTTTTTTTTCTCTGGAGTGGCCTTGTCACACTCCATTTGTGTTTCTCTTTTTTCCCTCTTGGGTTACCTGTTTACCTCTCAAATCCATGCCTCAGAAGCATGGAAGGTCTTGACAAGGCTTAGACTATTACAAATATTTGGTTAATTGTATTTTCCCCATAAACACCCCCTTAACGGCTTCTAAACCACCCCTAGCCTCTTCCTATACTGAGGCACCAAGTATGGCTATTGAATGAGAAGAGGATAGTTTTGTCTATGTTGTCATAGAGGAGGAATTTCCTTCTACAACTCTCCAGGACACTACAGGACCTTTCACACGATGTCCAGGGACTATTCAATATTCATAAGAGCATAAATTACACACCAATTTGTCTTAGGACAACAACAATATTCCATCCCAATCTATAGGTGCTCATGTGGTTATAAGCCAGGCCTTACAGAATGGTTCACCTAAGGACCATTGGGGTTGTGTCATCATTGAGGAAGATGATGCATTCAACTCTCTCTAGGAGAATATGAATGCATCATGTGACAATGCATAGTGAGAAGAATATGAATGCATCATGTGACAATGCATAGTGAGAAGATCTCGCCATGCATGGCTTCTCCGAGGAGCACCTTCAACCTCTCTTTGACATTCGTAGGGATGTAGCGGACCAAATTTTTTGACAGGAGAATATTGTTGGATTACTTAAAGAGGGGGGGTGAATCAGTAATAGCATAACTATAATCCTTTTTCTTCAAATTTTATATCAATGTAGAATTATTATCCAATAATGAGCAGTAAGAAATAAACAATCACACACATACACAATACACCAATGTTTTATGTGGAAACCCAAATCGGGAGAAAACCACATAATGTTTTTTCTTATATGTATTGAAGAATTATATTCATTCAAAGCACCAAATCCCTTTGTTTTCCAACTGCTACTGAAAGGAGGTTCCAACCCCCTAGTTTCTCAGGCTACACACTGAGGGAAGCTCAAACTCCCCAATTCTCTGGCTACAACCAGAAGGAGGATACAACCCCCTATGTTCTCTGGCTATAATCGGAAGGTGGATACAACCACCTGTCCTTGACCCGTCCTGCCACCCTGAAGTAGAAGTATAATGATGGAACCAATATCACACTATCACTGTGAGATATACTTCTTTAAACATGTACCAATAAATCTGAACCATGCATCAACTTGTACCTCAACCTGTACCATAAACAAGTGCATCAACTATGCACCAATCCTGTACCAAACAACCTGTAATCAACCTGTACCATAAACAAGTGCATCATGTTGATACTGAGAGGGGGGTGAATCAGTATCAAGTACAATTTAAAACATTTTTCAACTTATACTTAAACATTTAAATTATATCCAATGAGAAATGAACAATAGTATAAGAGTTACACCAATACACCATAATACACCATGCACAATATATGATAAATAATCAATAGTTATGATTCAAGGGAAGTTATGAATTCCAAAAATAGCTACAACTTCCAAATGTAAATGGAGGGATAAACCTCCAAGAGGAAGATACAATCCTCCAATATCAAGAGAGAGTTGAACTCTCCATCCTTTACCCTTCCTTCCACCCAAGAATATACGAGAAATAATAAAACTTTACATTAAATCATCACCATCAACCAACCATCACATAGAACCTGATAATGCTTCTTGAGACTTCTTCAAATTTTACAATTATTCAATTCTTGGAATACTATGATCTTGTAGATAATATTATTCAATTTATTCTCTGAAACATCTCCAAGTTTCACTCCTTAAATCCTCCCCAAAAAGAAGTTATAGAGAGAATGGTAGACCTTGTTCAATTCTGGTTTATTTAGGAGACCAAACGTGTATAGAATTCCTTTTGCTCAATATTTAACATAAGATTTTGAAACTCACACACAAGAAACTACAGTCCATATTATTTTCAATTCAGTTTGTCCCATGTCATTTGGATTCTCGATGAATAAGTTATGACTTTTTTACCTGGAACACCTGTTTATTGACTAACTTCAGGACTGGTCAAAAACCCTATCTTCCACAGAGTGTATCTCCATAATTATAGTGAATCAAGAGATGAAAATTTTACCACAGGTACCTTGATATGTCTTCTCAATACCATATGAATTTCACTATCTGAAACATTATATAAAACAAGTTAGAGAAAAAATGGTAAGATGACTTGAAAATATCATACCTTAGAACACATCACCAAAAGACTTCATCCTCCCTTCAAATCCAACATTCTTTACTTCTTATTTCCTTTGAAATTCGACTTTTGTATCAAATGAATGTATAATGATATTTATTTATACCATTTATGTCACTTCCTTTTAACATTAGGGTCGACCTGACACTTTTTATTTTGTAATTCTTTTCTTTAATTATCTTCAGGGCCTACATGTACTTCCTTATTCAATTCACTTTGTCATATTCAAAAAATCATTTCTTCTAAACCATGAGGATCCACGTGACGTGCCACATACCACCAAAAACAAAGTGATGTATACTATCCATCCATGGGTGTTGTATATGCATGTGCATTGTCCTTCATGTCAAAATACCTTGATCAATCTTGCAGTCCAAAACCCATGACTAGGGTTGACATCAATGACAATAGCTAATATTCCAACAATATCCCCCTTTGTCATTAATGGCAACACTCATGCTCCCCTTATCATCATGATCCCAATTTCTCTCCCCCTTTGACATCAATGGAAAAGGGTAGGGATTATCCCCCTGAGTGTAATGGAAAAAGGTAACTCTCTTCTTTGGGGTTGCTCCCCCTAAACATGTGGCACTCAATAATACTTCATCCTTATTTTTGGTCTTTGGGAATTTTTCTTCCTTGGAATCATTTTCTGTGGCTTGTATCTTCTCTCTCTTATTCATGTCTAGGATGCATATGTTGTTCGGTCTTCTTGTTGCAGTTGCAACTAATCTTCTTGAGTTATTTTCTCTGATTTTACATTTTCGGGAGTCAAACCTAAGAGTGTATCCTTGGTCACACATTTTACTAACAATGAGTAGATTATGCTTTAAGTCTTCAACCAATAGGACTTTTCCTGCTTTTACATTTTCACTTCCAAGCTTTACAGTTCCTTTTCCAAGTATTTTGGTAGATGCGTCATCTCCAAATGCAACATTTACACCCTTTTCCTTCAAGCTGACAAGTTTGCTTTGATCTCCGGTCATATGAGATGAGCACCCACTTTCTATGAACCATTCATCTTCTTCTTTGCATTCTTTAGCGACCAATGCTATTCGAAAATTTTCATTGTGTGGAATTTCTTTCCTTTTCCATGTTGTAGTTGGTATGCAGAGTTTTGGCATATGATTATCTTCCTTCATCTCTCTGCAATCTCGTGCTTTGTGACCAAGATTATTGCACTTGTGTTGATGGACGAAAAAGAACGCTCGTCAACTGGAAGAGTGGATCTAGTTCGGGGTTGTCTAAATAACCCAAGCCGTTTGGGATGATCCACCTTGACGGGTTTAGCGGGTCTATTGGCCAATCTAAGTCCTAGAAAAACAAATGAAAACTACACTAAGAAACTAATCTAAATAAAAACAATAATTAAGACAAACTAATAAAAAAATCTAAACTACATATATACAATCTATTACCTAAATCATACAATTATAATTATATAAAAGTAAATGTTTAATTATCAACAGAATCAGCTTTAATTACAAATATACAATATTTACAAATTACATATTTAAATTAAAACCTGCAAAAATCATTTGTAATTTGTCCTAAGACAACGAAACTATTGTTTTTATTTTTATTTTTATAATTTTATGAGAAAGAAATTAAATAAAAACTAACTAAGCTAAGAAACTAAAATAATAACTCTAACTAAGAATCTGAACTATATATATATATATATATATATATCTAACTAAACTACTTAAATAACACTAATAAATTAACTATCAAATAACAAATAACAAACTGACCTGAAGTAACGCTTCAGGTTTGTCATTTATGCAATAGTTGATTCAGCTGTTCAGTGGGAGGAAACCCGCACCAGATTCTCCACGAGCTTCTCATAAACTAGAAGCGGCTGTGCTCTTCAAGTATAAATGACAGGACAAACAAGACATAATATATAACAACAATTTTATGATTTACAAACCATCACAATTAGATAAATCTGTGTGCAACAATTTGTGTAAAACAATTCGATTAATGGAAAAGATAAACCTATATTCATTAAATTGAAATGAAGTGATTGTTGTATTTTAAAATAAGAGAGATCAGATATGGACAACATATAAATCAAATCACATCAACATGCAATGAATCATGATAGCTAAAGTAGTCAATAATTAATTGCAAACTAATATGCAGAAAACTTGAAACAAAAGTTTGATATATTGAAAGCTAAAGTTGTTACAAGACATCAACTTTCATCTCAGCCTGAAACATAAATCCATAGTCTGGTTCTCCCCATAGTGATGATGATGGCTCCATTACAAAAAATGACAAGTATTTAAAGACCTCCCACAGGGTAAAACATCCCTGTAGGAATTATCAAAGAAGTTTTACAAAACATCTGGGGATAATATCCCAAGTCTCTATTTTTGACTCAAGCTAACAACCTAAAACAAAACCATATCCAAAGTATCTCCTAACCTGACACAGCATGCCCAATTGATCATTGTAATTCGTATGCACCTGAAAGAAGACAAAAATAGACAATTTTAGAGGATATTTTATTGATAGAATTGACAAAAATCTAATTTTTAAGACTAGCTACAAAATCTTGTGATTTTGTAGCTGGTCTAATTTGAGCATAGAATTGTTTTAAAATCAATCCAAAACTTAACAGAATTATATTTGATATATTAAACCAAAACTAGATCCAAACGAAGCGAATAATTCATACCACAACAAATCAAAACTTGTATGCAAATCAAAACAAACGAAATCGTGGTCAAAGGAATAGAAACAAAGATACATACACCCTGTTCAACATTTGTTATTACCAATTCGGGGTAAACATAATCAATTGAAATCGACACAAACTGTAACCAGCTAAACAAATTTTCCATGCAATAGTTTATGTCGCCTCATCCATTAACGAAATCGTTTTCGAATCAAAAAGAAATCAACAAGATCGTTTTTCAAATTGATATAACTATATTAAACATATACAAACGATCATACTAATCGTGGCACACAACAATCGTTTTCAAATCAAATCAAATAGGAATGAATTGAAACAGTTTGGGGCTGACACAATCGTTATGCAAAATCGTATCAATCAACACAGCTACGCGATTTTAGCAAATAGATCTTTTGCACAGGTCGAATGTAATCAAAATCCAAACGAGAATATTGATTCAATACAAAACAAAATCGTTCCTGGTAAATCGAAGTCAACAGGGTTTCTTAGAGTCTATTAGAAACAAACAAAACTAATCAAAATCAAACCCAATCGACTATCAAACGAACATAATTGATTCAAAAACAAGCCAAACATAGTAAAAAAAAAATCAATGGCTTATACTAAGCTAGGCGCGGAAAAATTGCATAACCAAATCATAGCTACATTTGAGTTTAGTAAAATGAATCTACTATACAGGATCCACAAAAAAATCGTCTTTGATGATCAAACTATAATAGGATCATTTCGAATGTATTAAAACGAACAGAGCTAATTTGAAAGCAAAACCCAATCCGTTATATTAATTCAAGCAAACTCACAAAGTGAAATTAATATTGAAATTCATACCTGAGCAGTAAGAAAAAGGCTTCGATCATGACAATTTGGAATTGACAAAGGCCATTTCCGCTTCGACGTTCCTAAATACAATCGAATCGGTGTTTTTTTGTTTCTTTTCACTGGCTTGTAACCTGTGGTTCTCCTTCACCAGCACTGTCACCCGTTCCTCTAACAATTTGATCTTTGATTGCAACAGGGGAACGTCGATATAATAACGCTCTAGCCAAGCATTGTATTGGATACATGATGGTTGCTCGGGCTTTGATATCCCAGGCAAGGGTTTGTTCAAATTACCAGGGGTTTCCTTGTGTAGCTTGATTCCTGGGTAGTTTGGGTCGTTTTTTAGGCACAGGGGTAAGTTAGAGATGTAGCCATAGGGTTTCTTAGAGAATAGGTCATGGGAATAGGGGTACTCCTCAGCTAGCAAACGCTCAATATCAGAGTCCAAGTCCTCGCTCAACACTATGGGATTTTGGTCGATGTTATGTTTAGGTTTGTTCTGGGAAAGTCTTGATATCAATAGAGCATTTTTCTTCCTTTTACTATTGACAACATTGTTACATCTACCTTTCTTACTCATCGGCTTCTTGAAGGCCTAAATCTTGTCTTTTGTACATGGGTTGGTAATGATGTCGGGTAGGTCGATGTCAGGGCAATCCGAGGGTTTGGCAGGGGGTAGAAGGATATGAAATGGCATAGTTGGCCCAACCAAAGTTTCCTTAACCACAACCTTGTCGATTTGAGCAGACTCGGGATTGGAAAATCCATTCCTTGATAGGAAGGCTTGCCAATTATCACCATGAAGGCTCAAATGGTGGATGATGATGAGTTTAATCAAGTCGTGATGAAAAAGGATGCTATCATCCTTCTCATGTTTGAATCTCTTATACATCTTATAAAGACTACGCAAGAAATAATGCGGCATATTCAAAGGGTAGCCTATGAAATTCATCAATAATCGGAGGTGATACAGAAATACTAAGCCATACCGACCTTCATAGGTCACAAACTGTTTCACAATTACCAAAAGATCACACCACCTGGGTTTGAGGGTAGAAATAGGCATACCTTTATCATAGGAAACAATCTTTCTTGATATGAATAGTAAAGGCCATGACACCTCGTCGACTTTGGAGTTTTTAAACCACCTTTGGCCTGTAGCTACTAGTCCTATAGCATAGCTTATGAATTCTTCATTCAACTCAAGCTATATGTCACCGACTTTATCCTTGCACTCATCAAAGGTGAGGGAGAATTGTTGGGCAACCGAAAGGTGGAAACCCTCGAACCTTTGTATAAACACCAGCCAACCACTGTTTTCTAAATCCTTACGGGCATTATCGAATAGCAAGAGATTTTGGCTACCATTTGGCTCTATGCGCACCACAAGCACCATAGACAGGAGCACACGGTGAGTAGGGTGCATGGGTAAGGGTTTTCACAAAGTATACGCAGGGTTGATAACTCACAGGCTCGCTCGAAAACTAGCAGAGGTGACCCGGTATAGGGGGAAAGCATTAATGACAGAATGTTTGAAGGTGGTGGAGCTAGCTTAGCCCATGCAAAATAGTCATTTCCTACAGTACAACCAACGGTGCACATAGCGTTTCAAATCACTATTATATATGTTAAAAACCATGCCAATTAAACAATTAATAAAATCCATGGTAAGTCGACCAAACATTTGCGCAAGAAATAGTATTAGCATAGTTTTAAAACCAAAATAATGATTTGAAATCAACACCAAGGGTTCGATTATATGAAATATGTGTTGTATGAAATAATTTATACCAAGGGTCTAATCATAATGCCAACGTGTTTTCATGAAACCAATTGTGTCAAAGAAATCGATGAAAGACTATAGAATATCAAAACACCAATGTACCAAAACTCGATCATAAGAATATCATCACAGTCTCATAAAAAAAGAATTCATATTAACAATTAAAGAATGCCAAATGAGTAAAGATCTTGGAGTCTTGCCAACTGTGCGAATTAAATTGGAAATGCAATGAACACATAGACAAGAGTAACCAAAAAATCCAGTGACAATTTTAATGTGACTTCGAAAACAAAGTTTTCACGCTTGCAGTCATGAAAACGAGAACAAAGGTAAGTGTGAAAATGCACAAAATAATAGTGTCGTTTTTATTCAAAGATTGCGATGAAAATCAAGGGTTGCAAAACACTAGCGTGGGCGGCTTATAAGGATAGGATAAAAATGCTAATTGGCTGCCAACAACTTGTAACATACAATATTTTGATCCATTAATGGGTCAACTGTATTATAATTTCTATTGACAGGTCCACAGACATTTCCATATGTACTATTTTCACCATTCATGTAGCTTTCATAGTTATTCCTTTCATTGATTCTACAATTGATTTCCTTGTGTCCAAAATTTCCATAAGTATAACAATGTCCAAGAAAGAAATTTTGATACCTGGGTGTAAGTGATATTCATTGTGGCGTGGTCCATCTGGTTTCACAATCTATTCTTATGTAGTTTCCTTCATAATGATTGATTTCATACCTGATGGGAGAGGATCTTCTTGATGTCTCATTCCTTGTGAATTCTAGTCTTCTATCTTGTTGTTCAACTTGTTCTTGAATGTTGGTTTCATCATTTTCAACTTCTTTTTCTTGTTTTGTTGTCTTCAAACTGTCATTGTATCCTAGTCCTGTATTTTCGTTTGGAGATCTTTGACTGCTAAGGATCTCATCTATTTTTTCAGTTCTTTTTTCAAACTTCTTAAACTTTTATGTTATCAATAGGATCTCCCCTTTTGTGTGATCCAATTCTGCTTTAAGTTTCTCATAATCTTCTAATTGTTTCTTCAAGCTATTAATGGTCTTTTCAAGCTTGTAATTCTCTTCGAATTCACCTTTTAGTATTATGTTTGTGTTTCTAAGGTTTCCATTTTTAGTTTCAACATACTTCAACTTTTCAAGATTCTCATCTTCTTGTTCACTCTCTGCATTGTCTATGTATCCCCAAAAGGAATCAAGGTTGGTTTCTTCATATGTATCTTCTTCACAAATGATTTCTTCTTCTTTAGAATTCTTGTGATCATCATCCTAGGTTTCTTGAGGTATGAAGAGGACTTCTCCTCCATCATTATCTTCTTCATCACTCTCATCTGAGGAGATGTCATCATCCTTGGAGTAGAATCTCTTTTTATTATTGAGACTTCTCTTTTTATAGTGGCATTTTTCAACAATATGTCATATTCTACCACAGTTAAAGCATTTGAGAGGAGACTTACCATTGTATCTTCCACTTCCCTTCTGGAACCTTCTTATGAAATTTTCTATTTCTTCATCAAGGTCCTTATCCTTGTCTTTTGTCTTCTTTATGGCTTTAGAGGCTACTTCATTGTTTGGATGGTCACTTTCTGTCCCTGTTCTCATTTCATATTCTATAAGAGACCCATGTAATTCATCCATTGTCATTTTGGTCAAGTCCCTAGTTTCTTCAATGGCAGAGACCTTAGCATCATACTTCAAGAGAAGTGACCTCAAAATGTTTTGTACAACCAAGGATTCATCATTATATTCACCTAATCCTCTGATAGAATGAACAACTTCATCAACTCTAAGAAAATAGGTTGCAATATCTTCCTTTTCATTCATGTTCAAATTTTCAAATTCTGCTCTATGTCGTTGAATCTTGACCTCCTTAACTTTTGTATCACCTTCGTAGATGCTCTTGAGTTTGTCCCATACATCCTTAGCAGTGCTACAACCCATCACTTTGCTAGCAATGGTTGGTGCCAATGCTACTAGAACAACATGTCTGGCTTTTGAATTACAACTAATAAGCTTCTTCTCATTTGGATTGGTTGGATCATTATTTGGGATTACATATCCATTTACAACTAAGTACCAAATGTCTACTCCCAAAGACGTTAGGTAATTTTTCACTCTATCACTCCAGTATGCATAATTTCTTCCATCAAATTTTTGAATCCCATTTGAAATGTGATCATTGTCATCCATCTTTGCTCAGGATTTTCCTTCCAGTGGTTAAACTGTTCTGAAGGCAACCTTCTCTGATACCAATTGTTGATACTAAGAGGGGGGTGAATCAATATCAAGTACAATTTAAAACCTTTTTCAATTTATACTTAAACCTTTCAATTATATCCAATGAGAAATTGTAACATCCCGCTCTGGAGCACTGAGAAAACTTATTATTTGAGGACACTTGCTCGCAAGTGATCTGGACTTTTATAATGTTAGACCATTTATAACTGATTATGATGCGATTGACAGATGACATGATGTGTTACTATTTGATGTAGACAGGTGCTATTGACTCAGT